>OZ017738.1:29743165-29833165 GCA_963969285.1 Odontomyia ornata | reverse complement strand
TTAAGCCGTCGTCAGTTTATCTATTGTACAGTAGCAGGATGGCGATGGATACTCCGGCACCTGCGCTCGCACATGCCCTGTCTCCCGCTTAGCACTGAAATTCGCTCTGGGGCCTCGCTCCCCAATCCACCGTTTTCCCTTTTTTTTCGTACGCACAGTTGGCGTAGCGCTTCTCAAGGTGGCTATTTCCCCTCTAAAGCCTATATCCCGCTTTTTCCCGATCAAGAATTGGTGAATGTGTGAAATAACACTACCTTCGGCAATGGTGGCTTTAATCAGACTGTCTAATTCAAGAACCTCACCCGTCAAATCCTCTAGAATGGCTGCAGAATATACGACAGCAGCGTCCGGGTCTCGTTGTACACGAGTTCCGATGCCCAGCACTTCTGCCAACGTGGAACTGAAGCCCAGCACGAGCCGCATAGGATACTCCTTTCGCTTTGACTTTTCCGGAATTCATAACACACGTCAAGTCGCGGTTGAGTGGCAGTGATTAGTTTAAAAGTCATTCACGAACTGTCAACGTCAGGAGCGTAGGGTATACCGATCGACTGGTTGGAGTCAGTGTCGTAGGGCGCCAATAAAGAGGTTATCGCAGAAGCTCTTGTATCGACAGGTATTCCAGAGCCAAACTGAAACTCAACGGTGCTAACCCATCTCCCTGTTTTAGTCAAATATTTGTGTCAAAGGCGTTTGTGAATTGGTTATTGATGTGAACTTGGGAGGTTGTCGAGTCATTGTCCTTTTGGTAAAATGGACTAATTTGGCTGGGATACCAAAGCAAAGCATTATTTGCTACAGTATGTTACGATCAACATTTTTATGTGCATTGATCCGATCTTATTTTCTAAGATTTTTGAAAATATTTTGTACGCCGTACAAAGCGGTTGTATGTCTCTATAGTTTTCACACTGCAGCTTTTCACATTTTTTGTGGGGAGGGAATATAATTGATTTGGTCCACTCATTTGGCATATGTTCTTGCTGCCAAATGTGCTGAATAACTTTATGGATGGCATTCTGAATATCGCTGCTACCATATTTAGTAAGTTCCACTGGAATCTCATCGATGCTGGGTGCTTTATTATTCTTTTGGCCTTCGACGATGGAACAAACTTCATCCAGAGTTCGTGGGACTAATCGAAGCTTCCTGGGAATATCTATAAGTTCCGATGGTCTGGAGTTGTGCGGAAGATTGAGAAGGTTCTTAAAAACATGATACCCATCTTTCCTTAATCCTGTTTTCATCAGCGACGATGTTGCCGATGTCATCTCAGCCGCGTTTGGCTGATAAGCACGTTTCAGGCTTTTCACTACTTTGTATGCTTGCCTTGTGCTGTTGCTTGCTAGACTTACGTCTATAGTTCTCAAATGACCGTCGCAGTATTTTCTTTTCTTAGTTCTGATTACCTTATTCGCTACTCTTCTGAGATTTTTATAGTGTTCTCTCTTCGTCCTGGTTTTCCTACCTACGTATTCTTTATACGCCTGATCTTTTTATCTAACGCATTCTGGCACTCATCATCGAACCAATCAATTCTTTAGCGCCTGGGTTGATGTTTGATCGTCTGTTCTGCTACGGACTTAATTGTCAATTTCACTTCCACTCAAAGCTCGTTGCGTTTTTCAGCAATGTATCTGATGGGATATGAGCGTAATGAGCGTGTTGTAAAGGGTCTCCATGAAACTTTTTGCCACAGGTGTCGTTTGGAGCCTTTCCATGTCAAATTTCTGTAGCTGGATACGCCTTTGACATACGACATCGGTAAGTTAATTTGATCAAGTAATGATCCGAGTAATAATTGGCTCCTTAGTATGTACGGACGTCAAGTACGCTCGAAGTCAAAACATGGTCGGTCTGGTTTTTTGTGTTGCCGTCCAGCGATACCCAGGTCATTTTATGTATGTGTCGATGTGGGAAAGCAAGTCAAACGTATGACTAGATTTCTGCTACATGTAAAGTCAATCAGGTGCTTTCCGTTGTCATTCGTTTCATCGTGGAAGCAATATCATCCGATTGTTCCCCAAAGAGATGACTCATTGCCGACCTTAGCGTTGAAATCATCCAGAATTATTTTGTGTCATTTGTAGGCATTGATTTGATGATAGTAGAACATTTTTTTCGTTTCTTCATCCTTTTCTTCGGTCGGGGCGTGTGCATTTATTAGCCAAATTTTGAAGAACCTCGCTTTTATATAAATTGCAAACGACCGTTCACTGATTGTCTTAAACACAATAATAATTTGAGCTCCCTACCCACCATAAAGGCCACTCCGAATTCTCGCTTTTCAGCTGGCTTCGCACTTTTGGATATTGTGTGCGATCTCATATCTAGAATATCACTTGTAGCTTAATTTGTTTCCTGGATAGCCAGCATATTTTTGAATTTTTTAAATTTATATTGACTATCTTGTTTTAAAAGGTATTTAACAGCGCCAGGGTAATTCAGTGACCTTGCATTGCAGGATGTAATACCATAGTCCTTTTTTCAGTTATGGGGTCGTTGCCGTAGATCTAATCCATTCCGAGGCTTTGTTGCACGCTCTAAACAATGTAGGGTTTTACAGGGGCGGGGAGTTAGCTCATCACCCAACCTTCTTTCCAGTGGCATGGTTATTACTTTCGATTTCATTATCAGGCGCGGAAGACTCGCCCTCACCCTGTTACACTAGACTTTTACAAAAAGTAAAAGGTACCGGTGATCACCACAAAGGAGGTGTAAGTAGGATTTTGCAGCAGAGCTGTAGGTGTATTTGCAGTTATTCGAATTGCTTGGCATTTAATGTCTTATTATTGGGGAACCAGTTAACCCAAGTACAACTCTGAGGCCATTTGCTAATTTTTGGTCATTTTTTTGCTTATGTCAATAGGTGACAGTTCTTAAATTCGGAAACGTCTATGTGGTGACAGCCTAAGTCAGGCCTTGGCCTCCGGGATAAATTTCCGGTCTACTCCCATTAAGGATATGCCGTCAGTTTCTATTGTGTCTTCCCATCTAGTCCTTGGTCTTCCCGCTAGACGTCTACATGTACTTTATCCGTTAATATTTTTTTGGGTAGCCGGTTTTCTTCCATTCTTTCTACATGGCCCACCCATTGCAATTTCCGTAACTTCGCGCAAGAGGAAACAGGTAGATCGTCAAATAGTTCATACAACTCATCGCTGTAACGAAGTCTCCGCTCTGTTCTTTGTTTCACTGGGCCATAAATTTCCGTAACTTTACGCAAGAGGAAACAGGTAGATCGTCAACTAGTTTATACAACCCATCGCTGTAACGAAGTCTCCACTCTGTTCTTTCTTTCACAGGGCCATAAATTTTCCGGAGTACATTGCGTTCAACTATGAACTGTGTATTGGAATTTTGCTGGTTAGTCTTACAGTCCATATTCATTGATTTTTTCGAATATTCATTGATTTTTTCAAATCGAAACAGTCGTCGGTACATAGAAGCAGTTGGGGAATCAAAAAATTATTGAAATCAAGGGATAAATTATCCCATTCTATATGGGCTAGGTGCGTCGTAGTGCGTATGGCAAAGTAAATTTGGTGAACTATTTCCAATGTGCTACCCACGGAAAGCAGTGAATACACCGAGACGTTTAATTGATTTCAGTTAACGCCACCCACTCCGCCCCAAAGCCCAGAGACAGTCAATCAGCATGGAAAACAATATCGTGGAAAATATGCATATCAGTGGAGTCCATCGTATTGTGGATTCTCTTGTCTACACACTTTTGTGCATCGCTGTCCTTATACATGTGAAGTATGATTCACTTGCGTGTTAGCCCCATTTTTGCAAGAGTGCATGATACAGTTTGTAGTGCCGTGAAACTAAATCTCATCGCAGCTTGAGAATTCGAGACCATCTTTTAGCAGAAACAAATTTTACACTGATAACCCCAAAAACCATCGTTGTTCCTCCATCGTCACGAGCAAGTGTGAATGATCACTTGTCGGGTGTTACCTCTTGAACCGTTGAACTGTTAATCGATTCAATTTTACGAATTCAGTTCGAATTAATTCAACTTTGTTTTCGTGTTGATATTAAATAGTTTTGAGTGGATCAGGTGTGATAAAGATGATCGAATGGTGTTTGTTGAGTTTGCGCGTTCTTTTACTGCTCTTCGCGTTCTAAGAAGTGTTCATAACTTGTTAATTTAACATCAGCTCAATACTAATTACCATCTTTAAGTGCAAAAAAACAGAAACCCAACAACAAAATAAACGAAACATTTAGAAAGAAAACTCACACTTCTCGCAATTCGTAAACAAAAGAAAACACGTGTGTGTTCGTGAGACTGGAAAACATGGAAAAAAGGAGGGAGAGTATCAATTGAAAAGTTGTGCTACTTCGGTGAAGTGCGTCGTCGTATTTTTCCATTTTTAATTTGTCGTTCGCTGAGGGATCTGTTCTGTTTATGAAATGGAAACAAGTAGGCGATTTGAGTATATGTGATAACAACACTTTATTTTGTCTGTTGTAAACCTTTGATTTATATTATTTTTAATTAGAAAGTTGATAGATCTACCGTACGAAAATAAAAGCAACATACTACTGATACTAGTGATAGTAATGTAATTATGAATTATTCCACAGGTTGCATATAGAAGTGTACACAGGCCTTACTCACCCCGTCTACGAGTGCTCGTCGGAGGAGGATTGGGTAAGTACCCTTTTTTATTTGCCTAAATTGTTTTGTTTACCTAATAAATAACTTCATTATATATCTATTCTATATATCTATATAGCGAAGTACAGTCTGAAAGAGTGACTCACATATGAGCTTTAAAGTCAGAGAAAGAAAAGTGAAATATCCAAGAGGGTATGCAAAAATAAAAACGTGATAGTTTGTAAATGTAAACTAAAATAAAATTTGACCGTAATATGTTTTTATAATAATTTTCTTGAACGATGAGTGTACAAGTAAGTAAAACGTTCATTGTATATAGGATGTGCACTGTTAGAACTTATTATTAGTCGTAGATTCAGGACAAAACGATTTACTTCCCGATTGAGAGTCCTGTCGATGAACAATTTGTTTATTGTCGAGCTATGTTAATAGAGTTTTTGCTTTTATAATGATGATAATAAAGGCTCGCTTTTCAAGTCTGTTGAACCTTGATGATCAGATTGTTATTTACGTCGCAAATTGTGTAAAAAAATTAATTATTTGTATGGATGTTGTGAAAAAAAACATGAATAGATAGATGAAGTGCTCGCTCGGTCTTTTCCTTTAGTTGGAACCTTGACCAGGTATGGGAGCCGCCACTTTGGCAGGCCCCTCTACCCATGAACTAGCCATCGGGTGAGCTAACTGCTTCTCTTTGCGTTGCAGGTGCCTCTTGCAGGGAAGAGTGGCCTACCGCTCGAGTTTCCTATTTATGTTAAAGTATTATGTGATTCCATCATATAAGACTTTAACATAAATTTGAAACATTGATATTTTTCATTTAAAGGAAAAGTTCATGCAAATTATGTTTGTATGAGTTTTTCATTTAAATGGAAAATATATGGCCACTCTTATTTGGGGGCTGTAAGTACACCTAGTAAAGACGAGATCCTCTCTAATCTCACTCGCTTTCACCAAGCCCAGCCATTCGATTGCTTTGGCAAAACGCATCTTTTCAGTAGGCTACTTTGTTACGAAATATAAATTAAGCCCCGAAACCATTCCTACAACGGGAGGATTCCTTGTACTCCAACATTTTATCCGGAAGATTACCAAGGAACCACTCTACGCGCGGAAGTGCCGGTGAGAAGGATTAAAGTAAGGTTAGGATAAAAGATGTAAATCATTTGCATTAAGTAATGTTAAGGATTAAGGACTCAGCGGAAAAAGAAGAATACGTATGTAAATGCAACCTACATAAGTGTCAAACAAAACCAAGTCAGCAGTGGTCTTCTCTGTTATTGTCTTTGGAAGAAAGGATATTTAATCGTAAGAACATAGAAATCAGCATATAAATTATATTGCAGTCGATAAAGTCATGAAAAAGTGTAAGTGTTTGATGTCCGGATTCCAAATCAAGATATTTGCATCATTGCAACATTGATTCAGTGTTATAAACAAACTTAAAAAAAAACCGAATGAAAAATATATAGACATCAAGCTGGAAGGGCCACTTACACCAATATCCGACCACGATATATTCTTTTTCGTGGATACAAAATTTTCTCACCATCTGTATCAAAAGCAACTAAATTTCGGCAAACGGAACATGTATTTCCATCATCTGAGCAACTACCGAGGCAAGTTTCGTTGCAACATTTTTCTTGACTATTATAGGCACGACTTCCACATTCCGATGGGCATATTTTCCCAAAAAGACTTTTATGTAACTACAGCCAAACTAATTCCTTTTGAACTTTGTCAAGAATTTATCGAGAGACACATACGACACACAACCGAGTCCCTCAACGTCTGTAACACGAGTGCAAGCAATTTATCTTCTAGTGGAAGTGATGCAACGAAAAGTCGTGATTGAGAGAATGTCAATCCCACAGAAAATGCTATCCCAGCTGTAACTAAAATACTCAAATACAATAGCTCCGCCGTTCCCAGCAAGGATGAAATCCTGAATTTATGGCTCTCATGGCTCCCAGTTGTTGAAGACGACGATGAAGCACCTTATGTTTACGGCTACTTATGTGATCTAATACAGACAAATCGCGCTATTCTAGGAGTGAACAATTCAAATCTTCCCCGAATCGTCAGCATAACTGCTACTGCGTTCTAAGTGGACGTGGTGAAACCATTGAGCGAGGTGGGAACACGTATGATTGGTGTTGTGAAGCAGATTGAATCCAGAAGTATTCCAAACATGCATCCAACAATTAGCATTCCGACGGGCATATGTTTTGGCAGTGATCTTGATTCCAGCAGAAGCGTTTGTTACTGAAGACAGGACAATCACCACTGTTAACATCACCTTTTATTCCCCCTAAATCACACAATGGGCATTCGTTGGTAGCCTTGTTGTGCTTAAATATTAGTGCCTCCATAGCAATACGGTTCCAATCAACAGTGACAAAACATAAAATTGGATTTTTCTCGACTCGCACACCACCAAGATTGATTGTCACAAGTGATGCTAAACCGATTTCCTCAATATTGGCATTTTCAAATGTGATCAATGCAAATCCCTCAAACAACGTATTGCCACGAATCACTTGTAAATGTGGAAAAAGTTTCGCCAAGGATCGAATACCACTAATCTGATATAGCATTGTGAAATCTGTGATTTCCGTTAACTCCGGAAATGTATAATTCTCGAAATCCGTTTGATTCAATTCGTCCATCCAAGTTATCACCAAGACTCCTTCAATCACTCGACATCCTGTTAGAGTTTGTAGCTGCTGTGTTTTGTTACGTATATCGATACTTGGATAAACTCCTGATGATCCTGACGTGACATTTGTATATGCGGCAGAGACAACTATTGATATTGTGAAATTCAAAAGCATCACGGAGGCAATGAACTATAGAATGCACCGATGATGTTATCCGGCAAATGTTACCTGAAAAACAAGATGAACATATTGTAGGACCAAACACCCATGCTAAAGCTTGCAATGGGATATACTTACGTTATTCTCGGGCTGATCGCCCAACACAACCCTGCGAGGACGCAATTACGGTGGACCCAATCACACAAATTTCACTCGCAACGCACGGAATAACAAGTATTTAACACGACTGACATTTAAATCAAAACAATTGGTAAGGTTGTTACTGATAATACAGTACAGTGCGTGAAAGGAAGATAGCCACCAAGTGAAAAAACTGGGTTTGCACCTGAGATAATCGCTGTAAGGTTGAGCAGGCGTGATGAATGTTGTGGCTTTGAACTTGGGTTCTTCAACTCAAGTAAAAGAGCCGTTGGACCAAGTCAATAAAAGAGCCAGCGACCATGAAAATGGTCTCTTTTTGCTCGGATTTCTGGCCAACGAAGGACGATCATCAAACCGACTGGCAGCGTACAACTTATTTCCAAGAGGATGGAACATTGGAAGAATGGACATCGAGAGGCGTCAAGGTTCTCACAGCAGGTGAGCCGCTGCAGGGAGCTCCGGAGGGGACGGAAGAACTGGCAGCTCAAGACGTGGTGAACTCTACCATGAGCATAATCACGACTGCTTGCTGCGCTTCTATGCCCCGCCGAAGACCCCGGCATGGCAAGCCCCCAGTGTACTGGTGGTCTACTGAAATCGCTGAAAAGCGGAGGGAGTGTCACAAGCTTCGGCGCGAGGCTCAACGGGCGCGGAACCGTGACGAGGCATGCAACCAGGTGGCAGCATATAAGTCAGCCAGGAAGTGCCTTCGCAAACTGATCAACAGTAGCAAGGCTCGCTGCTGGCAAGACCTAGTGGATAATGTGAACAAGGATCCGTGGGGCCTTGGCTACAAGCTGGTCATGGGGAAACTTGGTGCCCTACGGAAGCTTTGTATACATGACCCGGAAAAGATGGACGTGATAGTGCGGGGACTCTTCTCCGCCCATCCCGTCCGTGTTGACGCTGTCCATGGTGAAACAGCACTCGAGTGCCCACTCTTCACACTGCTGGAACTGGAGGAGGCAGTCCTCTCCTTGAAAGCGAGGAAGGCTCCAGGTCCAGATGGTGTTCCAGCTGAGGTGTTGCGGCTCGTCTATCACCATTGTCCTGACTTGCTGCTCAGCACATTCAACGCTTGCCTACGGGACGGGGTTTTCCCGGTACGATGGAAGGTGGTGAGGCTCGTACTGATCAGCAAGGGGAAGGGAAATCCCGAATCGCCGTCTGCATACCACCCGTTATGCATGCTAGACACGGCTGGGAAAGTGCTAGAGAAACTAATCAAGGGAAGACTCACTGACGCCATTCGTGCTGCTGGGGACCTATCTCCTCGGCAGTACGGCTTTAGAGCAGGACGTTCTACCATTGATGCGATTGCAGAGGTGGTGAATGCGGTCCAAAAGGCAGAGGCATATAGTCGCACCAAGCGACGGATCGTCCTGTTGGTGACACTCGACGTCAGGAATGCCTTCAACTCCGCTAGATGGGTGGATATTCTGGAGACGCTGGAAAACTCTTTTCAAGTTCCAGAATATCTAATGCGGCTTTTGAGGAACTACCTAAAGGACTGAAGCCTGCTCTACGACACGACACAGGGCCAACGAAGGATGGAAATTACATCGGATGTTGCCCAGGGATCTATCCTTGGTCCGGACCTGTG
Organism: Odontomyia ornata; assembly: GCA_963969285.1. Taxonomy (NCBI): domain Eukaryota; kingdom Metazoa; phylum Arthropoda; class Insecta; order Diptera; family Stratiomyidae; genus Odontomyia; species Odontomyia ornata. The sequence continues at coordinate 29,823,951 of OZ017738.1, read as the reverse complement.
GAACGTGTCTTACGACGGGCTACTGAGACTTGAGATGCCAGATGAGTCGCGCTTGGTCGGCTATGCGGATGATGTTGCGGCTCTGGTCGCTGGACGCACCGTTGAACAAGTGCAACTTAGGCTAGGTATGCTAATGCGCCGAGTGAGGGACTGGATGACTGCTCGCGGGCTCAGTTTAGCAATGGAGAAAACCGAAGTGGTCATCTTGACAAAAAAGAGAATCCCTAGAGTAAGGATGATCAGTATTGGAGGTATACAAATCGAATCGAAGCCAGCGGTGAAGTACCTGGGGCTACTGATCGACTCGAAGATGAGTTTCTCTGAGCAAATCAGGGCAACGGCTGAGAAGGCTGCTTCGGAAATATCGGCCCTGAGTCAACTTATGGCCAACGTAGGGGGACCCAGCCCATCAAGAAGACGCCTCTTGATGAGTGCTGTAGGGTCAGTGCTACTGTACGGAGCAGAGGTATGGGGCGACGCTCTCAGCAAGGAAGTATACCGAAAACGATTGACACAGGTACAGAGAAGAGGAGCACTGAGAATTGCATCTTCGTATCCAACAGTCTCTGACTCGGCGGTGAGAGTGATTGCAGGCGTGATACCTGTCGCCCTCCTTGCTAGAGAGTGCCGCGCTATCTACCTGCGCCGAAACGAGGATGCGAGGGAGATGGTTGTCCACGAGGAGAGACAACGCTCGCTCAACGATTGGCAGCAGTCTTGGGGGAATTGCACGAAGAGAAGGTGGACTGCGCGCCTCATCCCGGACGTGAGACCGTGGCTGAATCGAAGGCATGGTGAGACTGACTTCTATCTGACCCAGCTTTTGAGCGGGCACGGGTGTTTTCAGTCTTACCTGCACAAGATCGGTAAGTCACGGTCTCCCGATTGTCGGTTTTGCCCAGGAGAGGAGAACAACGCCTGTCATACATGTATTGCGTGTACAAAATGGGTCAGGCTGCGAAGGGAACTCTACAGGGAGACGGGAGAGCTCACCCCGGATAATATAGTTGCGGTGATGCTCGAATCGGTTGACAAATGGAACCAGGTGGCACATTATGCTCGGGCAGTCCTGAAATATAAAAGGGACTCACAGCAGCCGGAGGCGCTGGGGCTGGGGGATCGCTCTTCTGGCATTTCCTCTTCCCCTCTCCCCTCCCGCTAGGAGAGGGACTCCCCAGCTTGAAGGCGCCCCACGGCGTAACAAAACGAGACCTGGCCCGAAGTAATGTGTCAAACGGTTCCAGGCTAGGTTCTCAGATTGACAGGGGAGGTGTTTAGTGGGTAGTCCAAGGGTATCCTCCATGGGAGTCCCACACTGCCAGACTCGGCGGGCGTAAATTCCTTCACCTCCCTACCACAAAAAAAAAGAGGAGGACGCTAATTTCGCATACATCTGGGATTCATAAACGCATTAGGAGAAGAGGAAAAGATAAACTGCGCGGGACAACTGAAGTTTGGAATTAGAACAGAAGATTGAGAGGAAGCGAGGACTTCGTTCATCGGCGGGGCCCCCAACGTAGAGTAAGTGTTAAGTTTCCATAAATTCCTTTTTCTTATTATCAATCTTGTATTAAATCTACTGTGAAATAATAATATTTGCGTTAATTGCTTGCGGTAGAGTTGATTTTGTTTTATATAAAATTTTTGGTGTCGTGACAGTGTTACAGCAGTGTTTTTGCGCGTGGAGCACGCAGTGTTAACCGGAAGCTTAGCTCGGTCCAGAGTGTGCAAGGACCCTTCCATCTAAGACCTCAAGCTGCGATAGGTCCCCTCAGGGTTCTTTTTGTTGTGTTTTTTAGGTAGTGATTTTCCTTGTGGAAGTCAGTGGTAGTAGGAGGACCGTTCCGGGGAGCCGCAAGCTCGCCAATTGGCTCCTGGGGGCGATTTTAGGGTTGGCGAGTGGCGCTACCTACCCCTTCTCCACGGGCTAGTCGGGAGCCCAAGGCCCTCAACCGGAATCGTTTATGCGGCGTAGCGCTCAGCATCATTTTTAACGTAACAACCTTGGCCTCGATAATAATAATTAGTGAATGCGAAAGTTATTTGCAGTAGGCCCTCTGCTGGGGAAAAAACCCCGCCTCATGACGCCGCAATGCTAACCTGCTAGCGCATTCACACGTCCTGCGACAAAGGCAATTTTGGCGAGCAGCAACATCTCCGCTCGCCCAGCCAGCATACCATCGCTGCAGTCCTTTTATAAAATTATTTTACAAAACCCTAAAAACTAGTATAAGTATCCCCTTTTTCCAGCTTTATAGATCAGTAGAAAAAATCTTACGGAAGCATAGAATAGAAGCAGCTGGGAAGAGCAGACAAAATCAAATGGACACATTGTTGGGAGGCAGAAAATACCGAAAATCGAATGACGAAAAGAGTGGAGTCTACAAAATAATTTGCCCTATTTGCGGTAAAATTTACGTTGGCCAGGCAAAGTGACTCGCCAAAGCACGGTTCAAGGAACACATGAAAGAAGCGGAAGGAGGTAATCGAAATAGGGAAGAAAGTTAAATTCATCGGTAGCGAAAAATATTATAAACGTAGATAATATGTAAGTAATTAGGAGGTACAAAAAGTGAATAAATTAGACACGAACGAGAGCCTCGAGATTGAAAATAGATAAAACTATTACTTAGGTAATAATTTTTCAAGATTATTTGAAACCCTAATTAATACAGAGTATTATAATTAGATAATAGGAAAAATGTATTATTTTAGTAGAGGTACTGTAATTAAAGGGAAAAAGTGTTATGTATAAAAAGAAAAAACTCAATAAATGTTACTTAGAGTACTGAATATGATTGCATGTCAAGATCGAAATACGTATCCACCAAACTATAAAACAAAATAGTCGAAAAAAGAAAACTATAGTTTCACTTTTAATATTAATTAAAAATAGTTGTTAGTGGAATAATATTCATCATGAACATTACTACTGGGACTACATTGTGAGGAAGGAAAAACAACAAGAAAGTTTATGAACAAAAATTACTATAAAGATAGTATTTAAATAATGTTGCAATTATTGAATAAAGTATTGATTGTTGTTACAATACGTATGACGTACGTAGTCATTGATTATGAAAATGGATTGAATATTCAAGCTGAAATATAATCAAAAGAATCTTTGGGCTGGTTAAATATGAGCTTGCTGATATTGACATTAAAATTCAGTTACGAATTTCCTGTACCCTAATACTAGTGATGCAACGGATGTCTGCTTCAGTCTCCGCAACTGCGGAAGTTTCGCATATCTGTTTCTGTTTCTATTTCCACAACTTCTATAATGTAAATTTAAGCGGAATTTTTGATGGAATGAAGCACGTGCGATTTGCTTGGCGGTGGGAGGTGTGTGATCTAGCAGCAATCCTGGTGCAAGCAAACTCTTGCCGCCACGCATTTATTTGATAACATAATATTTCTAGCTCATTATTGCTGCAACTGTGAGTGTAAGCGCGTTGTGGTCTTATATGGTGATGGTGAATTAGTTTAGTGAATTAAGTGAATGAGAACAATGAAACCTGAAACAAGTCCCATTTGGAACTTTTTCGATGTGGTTGATGATGGATATGCCAAATGCAGGTTGTTGTGAGAAAATGTACTCCAGAAAAAGCCGCACAACTACCGCTTTAAAGAGCCACCTAAAAGCAATGCATTTGGAGAAGTTTAAAGGGTTTCAGAAGTTAGATGAAACTTCTAAAATTTCATCAGAAATGAAGAAAGAAAAGGTAAGTGAATATAAGAATGACTTATATTGGCGAAGTGCCCAGCAGTTAGGGAAAATCTATGCTAACTGATTAAAGTGCTTTGGCGACAGATTTTACTGATTCTAAAGCATATTTTTTAAAATGTTTAGTGTTTTTAAGAGACCAACAATATACACTGACACTAACGAGTGTCATGTGATTGAATTTTAATATAGTAAGTTTGAAGATTATCCTCTGAAGAAATAAAGTATTTTGATCAAATATTGAAACGAAATGCAATTAGCTCAATTACTTATTTCCTTAAGCGTTGAATGAATTTTGCGTAACCTGCAAGTGCAGCAATAAGCTTGCATATACGTGATGAATGTTGTGTGTAGGGTTTTATGCTTTTGCGTAACTACTTAATGCCTAGTTCCGATGAATTAGATAAACGTTAATGGAAATCAAAATCGTAAATATTTGTCGCCAAAGTGGAAAAAATTAGGTAATAACTGTAAATGCATTTTTGATGTTAAATTTTTGATGGTTTATTTAGCACCGGTTGAAGCTATGAGAAAACAACTCACACTACAACAAAATCTGCAACTTAATGATTATTGGGACTCGTCAAATCAAAAATCGCAGTAAATAGATCGCATGATTGCTGAAATGTTTGCCCTCCAAAAGCTACCATTTAATTTTGTTGAGGGTACTGGTTTTCGAGGATTAATGAACACTGCTCTTCCAAAGTACAAAATGAGAGGCCGTGATTATTTTTCATTATACGTATGCAATGATTTGTACGATAAATTAGCTAAAAAAATCAAAGAGTTACTTCAGGAATTCGACAAACTTTCATTTACAACCGATATATGGTCTCATCTTGGTTCTGGGATTTCACTACTTAGTTTAACCGCACATGGAATTTCAAATGATTTTCGCAAAAAGACAATATAATAATATTGAATGGTGAAGTCATGGATGAACGCCATACAAGTACCGTAATAGCATCAAAGTTTCAAACAATACTTGAAGAATGGGTTATACATCAACAAACTGTGCCCTGCATCGTTCGGGATCGTGGATCCAACATGATAAGAGCAATGCACTTGTCAGGTTTTGATGATGTTAATTGTGCAATACACCAGATTCAACTATGCAGCCGCGCTGGTATAGAATCCCAAGAGTGGCTTTCATAACTAGCTTCTAAATCACGAAAAATTGACGGCCATTTTAACCATTCCTTGGTGGCGCAAACCGAGCTATCCAAAATTCAAAAAGAACGCCTGAATCAATCACATCTATCCATCATTCAGGATTGTCCCACTAGGTAAATGTTGAAATCAATAACCAGTCCTTATGTATATAATAAGTTCCAAACTAGAGAAATCTGAAAAATAATGAAGTCTATAACCCCTGAAATTCATTCAAATCTGTTGAATCGTTTGCAATGTAACAAATGTACATAACTAAATAAATGCTAACAAAGTTTTTGGTTAAATGCAATGATTCAAATTTTATTTGTGGTGAATGAATTTTAGAGTCAGTTCGAAAGGTGCCGCAATCATCCTGGATACAAATTAATTTAATTACTAGAAAGCTACATGATTCTTAATGGATTTGGTTAATTTTACTTATAGATGGAACAGCACATTCTATATGATGCAAAGATTTTTGAATGTCAAGGATTCTCTTGTCTTATACCTGAGTGGAAATCCAATTGCAACTATCTCCCCAGAAGATTGGCTAAATATTCAAAGATTTGTCCAATGGATGCTGTCATTTGAGGAAATTACAAGAAGTTTAAGCAGTTCCTAAGTTAGTATTTAATCCGTCATACCCTTGATCCAGGTTCTAGCAAACACGTTGCAACAAGAAGAAATAAGACCAAATACTTCAGAACAATTTCGAAATCTGTCAAGAAAATTACGCGATGAATTGAACGAAAGTTCAAGATTCCGAGAACTAACCAAAGATTATAAATAAACATATCGTTATCGGCATAATTTTTTCACCAGCATTGTCTTAGAGCAGATCGAGACCGAATTATTAAATTTGATGATAAATAGAACACCAGAATTCGATGATACATCTAATCTCACTGATAATGGTATACCTGCTCCCAAAAGGTGCAGAACTAACAGTGAAGATGAAATCCAGCCTACATCATCACTATCAGCGAACTCATCACTGCATATGCTCGAATCTATGTTGGATATAAAGGAGAACCAGCAAGATCCAATGGAAAATGATGAGAATGACAGTCTAGCCTTAGAGCTACAGTCACAACTTCGGGAATATAAAAAAGAAAAGCAGCTGCCGCTACATGAAGATCCTCTTTCATGGTGGAAATCAAATCCACATAAGTATCATCATCTTGTACCTATTGTGCGGCAATATTTAGCAGCTCCTGCAAGTGGCGTAGCCAGTGAACAGCTATTTAGTGGCACCGGCTTAGTTTATGAAGAGCACACGAGTCGATTGCTCGGTACGAAAGCGGCCAAACTGCTGTTCATAAAATATGATTTACCTATACTAAATATTGAATATTGATTCAATAAAACTTAATACAATACATACAAAATGTGTTTCAAAAAAAGTTATTTAGTACTTCCACTTCCGCATTCGTTTCTGCTTCCGTTTCCGCTTAAATTTTATTTTGACATCTGTTTCCGTTTCTGCTTCCGTTAACACACTTCCACTGCATCACTACCTTATACTCAAAGATCCGAAGCCACAACAAAATTATTATGACATTTCTTTTTTTTTGAAATACCTCCATTCCCTACCACTCTCTCCATCACTCTTTCATGCCGCACAACGCTCGTGCGATCTGCACTTCACACGTCGTCAATTCCTACGTGTGCCTCCAGGCAATGCTAAAACATCGGTATAAGGGTTCGGCCACATTGCAATTTTACTGTCGTAACCAGCGATTTTTAGACGCAAATACGAACACACTGCGACAAGATCTCCGAAGGAACTTCAGGCATGCGCAGAACTAATATGCTCATTTGAAGGTATGTCTTTGCCAGGAACACATGCTCTAACTCATTTGTGCGCTATGCAAGAAACTTCCATGCACGTCAGCGTCAAATGTCCAAATGATGTGCGCCTGCACGAGTATCATAAAAACTACCTACTAAACTGGTTTTAGGATAAATCGCAAATTCCTGTGACTGCCGACCTGGCAAAAATTGTCGAAAATCACAGTGTGCGGGCTTCCATTTAACCATGTGTAACTTGCGACAGAAGTGCGGCTAAATAGTCGTAGTCTGATACATCCCTAAGGGGCACACCAAATGCTGTGAGGTACTCCTTTCCTGCTAGTCTAGTCTGATTCGTGAAATGTACTCAGAGATAAAAAAAAAATAATACGACGCAGTAAAAAAACTCTGAGTTTTTAAAAACTAGCTGTTTTTAAGTTTCTCGACGTTAGGATCTAAAATACCCTAAGATACTGCATTTTCAATCCTCCGGACTTATCATTAATCTGAATTTATTAGATGTTCCTTAAGTCTTTTCTTAAAAACCAATAATGAGTTTACGTTTTACATTGTTTCTGGAAGATTATTGTATATACGCAGAGCATCATTCGTTGCATCGTTCTTTAGTCGATCAGTTCTAGCGTAAGGTATTACAAAATTGTTGGCATTTCTTGAATTATATGGATTCATTTGTGATACTTTTATAAAGGGGCTTCGTTCCGATTTACTGGAACTTCGACATTTGAAGATAAACTTCGCTTTCTCCATAGTAATGATTTATTTATTTATTTACTTATTATATTTAACAGAAAAAAATTCCAATAACAAAATAGATAAAATAAAAGTACTGCAAAATGAATCAAAAAATAGCACAGCGCAGAAAAAAGTTATAAAAAATGCAAAAATTAGGAGAAAATAAATAAGAAAAATTAATGAGGGCTAAGAAGAAGACAGTTAACAAATCTGATTTGACTGAAGGTGAGTGCATTGGTCCGTTGATACACTAATCTTGTTGGAGTGAGAATGGGAAGGTTTAGAATATTTTTATAGGCTTTAGTTAGTATCCTGGATATAATATTAAGGTTTTGCTTTGACGATTGACTCCAAATGACCACCGCATAATGTAGCTTTGTTAGTACAAATGCATTTAATACAAGTTTCTTTATATGCATTAAAAAACCTCCATATCTTCTCAACACTTCTATCATTGAAGCTAGTTGTCTCCTCAAATTATATATGTGTGGCAACCATGTCAAACGATGTTCTATGGCAAGGCCGAGATATTTAATTTCAAATACTCTTTGCACGTTTTCGCCGTTAATTTTTAGGTCAACTTCTATGTCTTCCTTATTCTTCTGTTTAAAAATCATGTATTTTGTCTTTGTAGTATTCAATGCTAGCTTGTTTTCGATAAGCCATGAACGATATTTATTTAGATCCTTGTTGACGATATTCTCTATGGCAACTTTATCATGTCCTGAATAAAGAAGTACAGTATCATCAGCATATAATGTGTGGTGAGCTTTCAGTTTACATATATTCAAATTATTGGTGTATAGCAAAAACAAGGTTGGTACAAGTATGGATCCTTGAGGAACCCCCGATTTCATTGGTGCTTGATTGCTGAAGACATTATTAACTGATGTACTTTGGAATCTTCCTTCTAAATAACTTTTAAAAAGCTGTTTTGGTTTTCCTTGGGTACCAGACGATTCAAGTTTTTGAAGTAACAGGTCATGATCAACCGTATCAAAAGCTTTCTTCGGGTCCACAAAAATTGCAATAACATAATCTCCTTTATCAAGAATTTCATTGATGTAACGTGAGACAGAAAGAAGCGAATCGAAAGTACTCTTGTTCTTTTGAAAGCCAAACTGCTTCGGATTTATGATGGAATTGTCCATTAAGAAAGATTTTAAACCATAATTTATAATATTAGCTAAACTTTTTAATTGGATTATTTCACCCTTTTCACATCAACTTAATGTAAATCTATACGACAAATTCGCTCTACATTTGAAGCTTATCTAACACCGGTGTGTATCTAAGAGTGATGGCCTGAGGAGAATTAGTGCACACGTCGAAACCACCTTCTTCTAACATTTTTCTTCTCTAATAATTTTTCAGAAAAATTATTATTCAAAATATGCAACTCATTTATATGTAGCTGCAAACAATTCCATAAAAAGTAATATAATTTATAAGATTTTCGTATATTTTACTAAAGGTTGTCAAAAGCGCAACAGGGCGGTAATTATTCGGGTCCAGATGATCTCCTCCTTTGAATATTGGAATTATTTTTACCACTTTCTCTTCGTCCGGAAATGTTCCATTTCTAATATGCTCGTTCATAAAATTTGCCAGTGGTTCAGCTATCTCCTCTTTGACTAGAATAATTTCATGTGTGGTGATGTTTTCAATACCTGGTGCTGCATTTTTTTTTTCAAATTTTCGATTGTATTTAATACTTCTCTTTTAGTCGTTCGATGAATGTGACAGATGGACTTAAGTGGGCTTTTTATGATATTGAAATAGCTAGTTGATTTTCCACCAAGCTCCCTGGTAATTCTTCGCCAATTGTTGAAAAAAAAGTGGTTCAGCGAGTTTGCTGTTCCACATGGGCGTGCTGCATTGTTAGAGTCCATGCCAAAAAATTCAGCATTTGATGTCATGATCCAGGGTGACGAATTATCTTTTACTTTATTTTTTATTTTCCATATTTCGTGCGAGTTGTCCGCCGCTGCTTCCAATCTTCTGGAGAAATTTGAAAATTTAGCTTCTTTTATGAGACGTTTTGATTCTCTTAGGGCTCGGTTATACAGATGTTTAAGTGCTTGACCTTCAGCGTTCTTTTTGTATTTTTTATAAGCCTTCCCTTTGTTAATACTAGCCTCAATAACTTTCTTTGTTATCCATGTATGTTGTCAACATCTGATCTTTTTCTCAATGGTAGAATCATGCTTGGAGGCTGTAATCATATTTTTGAGCTCCATAAGTTTTTCAGGTTTTCGGTTTGTAAGCAACTGTTGAAATTTCGTTTTGAAAAGATCCTTGTCTAAATATCTGAACATTTTGTGAGTAGATTTTTGCTTATTGAGACTTTGACCATGGACGACAATTTTTAGGACACGATTATTTAACTCCGGCCAGTCTGCAAGTGTGAATTTAATATTTTCAGCAATTTTTTTATCATTTGTTGCTTTGTGATCTAGGCAGGTATTTGAAGTCAGGCGAGTAATTTTGTCCTTATTGACAATGACCGCTCTGTTTGTTTCCAGGGTATCCTTGTACATTCCCGATTCTGGAAATTCTGCAATCCGGTCTATGTTTGTGCCTGCAATTGTGATTAGATTTTTTTCAGTAGAGTATATTACATCTATTGCTGTGCAAAAGTCCTGCGCATTAAGACGATTGGGATTATAGTAAGTACCGATTTTTAGTTTTTTACCTGCGTAGGTTATTTCAATTATTATTATATTATATATGTCACAAGTTACTCTCTTTGTCACGAAACTAATTGTATTTTTTTATATAAATTACTGTACCTCCTCCTCTTCTGGGCCTGCAGGAGAAAACGGAGATATATCCCGGAATATTGTAATACTTGGCTTCTTCAAGATAGATCCATACTTCGTTTAGTATAATCAGATCCGTTTCAGGATTTTGCTGCAAATAAATTTGAATGTCACTCAGCTTGTGTGGTAACCTTCTTATATTGGCATAAAAGATAGTTAATTTGTCGCTTGATTGAATTTTGGGATTAACAATCATCATCAAAATTGTAGTCAGTACTCCTCCTAGCAATTACAATCCTTCTTTGATACTCTGGGCACTCCCACGAGTCTGCTCTGTGTGAGTGATCAGTATTCCTATTATTACCCATACAATTATAACACTTCTCATGTGTGCTTTTGCATTCCTTGAGCTCATGCTTTCCTCCACATTTCACACAGACTTGTTCTCCTTCGCATTTTAAGCATCTCGTAACTTTAAAGTCTCCCTTCACAAAATATGATCCATAATCAATGTTGACGTATTTGTTAGCTAATCTTTTATACATGCTTCCATTTACCTCAATAATGTGTAAGCATTTTCCGTTTTTTGTCTGTCTGGAATGAACGAGCTCCATTTTTTAGGTCTTTGTAAAAAATTTTTTGCACAGACCTACTAGTTTCGCGACCTGTCTGTCCGTCTGTCCGTGCATATGTCCGTGCGTCCATCTGTCCGTCTGTCCGTGCGTCACAGCTAATTTCCTCAGAAACTATAGAAGCTAGAATGCTCAAACTTTGAGAAAAGGTCAGAAGTGATGGTCTCTCAAAAGTTAAGGCCTTAACAAATTTAAAATTTTTTTAAGGGGGTCCCCCCTAATAACGAATTGGCCCTTAAAAATTTTTTTTATCAATGGTAGGCGAGTGGGGTATCACACGAAATCTGAAATAAAAGAAACATTTTATGAATTAGGGGGCCCAGGGGAAGACAAAATGCACCCAAAATTGATGCCCCCCTCTCGCAAACGAGGGCCTTTATGAGTACAAGGGCAACAAATACCTTAGAAATCGAAATTCGCTCAACTTTGTTAATAATAGTATGATTTGTAAATTTTACATTTTTGCCCATAAAATCAAAACGGTACCTTTAAACTTCTTGAAATTTTGAAATTATATAGACTGACATAAGATATATATGTTCGCAAAATAGTATGATTTGTAGATTTTACATTTTTGCCCATAAAATCAAAACGGTACCTTTAAACTTCTTGAAACGGACAGACGGACAGACAGGTCGCGATACTAGTAGGTCTTTGTAAAAAAAATTTACAAAGGCCTAATGATCGGATGTTTATTTCATTATAAAGATGAAGATATGCCGTTAATAGCAAAAGCTAATTTCAGGCAAATAATCACTACGACCACGCTTACAGGACCATATCCTCTTCATGAAATTTTCCATAACCAAATCGCAAAGTGGCTGCCCTATGTCCTCGATAGCCTCACGAATTTCATCTTTGAGATCTTGACTCGACGCTGGGCTATTGGCGTCGGCCTTCTCTATCACGTGGCTCCAAAGGAAGAAGTCGCAAGGTGTTAAATCACAAGATCTATTCAAAATAACACCTCTTATTGGAAAACCCTATATATATTTAAAATTGACTTAGGCACTTTTATTTTCTTTCAATTTGCATGAAAATTTAAGAAATAGTGTTTAACTTGAACATGTTCAATCGACCGAGCATTCAGAAAAATCATTTAAGCTAGATCAAAATGGCGGCTGCACTGTGCTTATGAAAGAAACTGTGCATCTTTTGTATAAATTTGAACGATTTCATATCCAATTATTGGATGAATAATTCAAGTTATCGATTCACGCCATTTGAAAACTTGTTTCTAACCCTAGGATGTTTACAAAGACCTTCTGGTAGGAGCACTCTTCTGCTTACTCAACTTGTTTTCTCTATTCCCAACATCTGGGATTAGCGCTTGTATTTCGTTTTGTAGTTCCTCATTTGTAAATTGATTACCCAGTCCATTTATAACCAGTCTGGGTCGACGCATTTTTGTCTCGGTAATGTCGTACTCATCCTGCATGTTATCCATGGTTAGTCGGTATAGCTCAGACGCGTTGGCATTAATCGTTGTTTTAATTATCGCCCCACCATTGCAAATAGGCTGTACTTTTACTTGAAACATTTGTCGTTCTCGAAATTTATAAGCTTTAGTCACAAAAGAGCCTCACTGGAATTGCAATTTAGCCTAATATAAAATTATAAAAATGCTTATAGATCTTTTAAATATTTTATTCATGTATCACTGCTAGCACCTTTGGTACAACATCTTTAATATACTCAACGTAGCTTGGCATTTTATAAAATGTTCTTCTGAATTCTGTGTCAGTAAGAAGTCTTGTAAGATCATCTGCTTGCAACTTTTCCCGTTCCAGTCGCATAAATAGGGCCACAGATGACACTAGTAGCAGATCTATGAAAAGTTAAGGAATCGTGTATGCACAATTTAAAATTAAATTAATCGTTACCTATACATGCAAAACTCTTTAATTCGCCCAACAAATCCTCATAAGTAGGTAATTTTCCATTGTATCCTGATTTAACCAAAACATCGCTGAAAACATTGAAATAATGCCTATAAGCCATATCACGCTGCCCAAAAGCGATAGCTGATGATATGTAGGTGAGGTCAAATGCTGGTGATCCCCAATGAGGTAATTGGAAGTCAACCTGCAAATTTCATTTCAATTGAGATTTTTACGCAAACGAATGAGAGGATCTGAAACTCACCAAAATAGCATCAGACACGGCTCCAAATTTATTTTTTTTGAACATCAGGTTACGTGTATGATAGTCTCCATGGTTGAGAACGCTATAGGCGGGAGGCTTATTCACTACTTCTATACATTTCTCAATTAACCAATCTGGTGTTATTCCTCGTAATTTCGTAGCATATGATTTTAATTCAGGCACACTTTCTAGGACTTCAGCCATAAACGTGCTTCCAGCTTGATAAGTCTCCATTTTCTTTGCAGCCGGAAAGTTGAAGATAGTACCCTTGTATTTTAAGTCATCTCGCCCCTAATATTTGCAATAAATGAGGATAGCTATAATTTTTTCTCCAATTTAATGGAAGGAAGTTATATCTAAATACTCGTATTTGTCTAAAGTTATGCCATTAGGATGTTCATGCGGAAATCAGGGTTTTATGATTGTTCGTAACTTCAGAGGATAAAACAGATACATCTAGAATTTCACTTAAATCAACTTTGTGGCTTTGGGGTTTTCAAATTCACTTAATTTGCCACTGAAGTTTTTGTTTGGAGCGGCGAAATTACACAGATTTCAAGGTCTCAAGGCTAGAGTAAATTTATTTGAAGCTTTACTTCTAGCTGTACCTATTCTGGGCTTTTGAATTTACTCGGTGACTCCAGAGGTATTTTAATTCTTTAAGAACCTGAATGTTGTCTTGACTTACATCAGCATCCATTTTATATGTAACGGCATGGAATTGAGCCAGCTTGGCAAAGATCAATCTTATTTCATGATCACTAGGAGCGTTGGTGGGAAGCATGAAGTAACCTATTTCTTTCAGATCTTCTAGCACAATAAGTTTATGCGGCTCCAATGAAGCATAGAGAGGTCTAAAATGGTGAAATTAACGATAACATGGAAAAACGTACAATTATTTTAGGTTTCCCTATTCACAAGTACTTACTTGGGCGCCAACATCTCCGTGTAACCTATTTCATTGAGTAACTTTTCGCAATCGTTTAAAATTTTTGTGTATACATAAATTTCTGTTTCGAACATATTAGTAACACTGAGAGCATCCTTTTTAAATCCTTCTTCAACTGGGAAAGCTTTGATAATGAAAGAAATTTTTTCCGTTGATTTTCCTTCACAGGAGAAGTTCACATTTGCACGAAACATTATACTAGAGAAATGATCCCCTGCTGCAGTAGCTGGAGATATGTTGTAATCATGAATCTAGAAAAAGAAAAACAATAAAGCCAAATTACTATCATACACAAGTATGGATATTTTTACAATTCATTATTTAATCATATTGTAAACCATAACTTACGCACATAATTGATTTTTTAAATCTGTTTTTTCGCTACTTTTAAGGCTGTTAAAAATATAAAAATGAAAATAATAAATAAAAAAAATAAAATAAATGTCATGAAAGCGGCGCTGAACAATTTTTCGGGGGAAATCGATTTGGCTACGCTTCTAGTCCGCGTGGTATAGTGGTTAGAGCATTCGACCCGTAAGCTGAAGGTCCATGGTTCGAATTCCGTTGGCAACAACGAGATTTGTATCGGGTGATTCTTCGGATAGACTTTAAGCCCGTTCAGTTATGATACATGGGGGTTTAAAATCAGAAGGTATTACAGCTGGGTGTGTAATGATTTTCTATCTAAACTCGCCAACAAAGTCAGAACCGACCTCTCATCGGTTCTAGACGTGAAGTCTGAGTCGTGCCAACGAATGGTACCAACCGGTCAACCAGTCCGTGCACCGTAATCTATTTTCACGGTGGCTGCTTGTCGGGCAGCAACTCATGCGACCCAAGACCTCTTTTCGGAGGATCCTGAGAGCTCGCTCAGAAAAACGGCGGCCATCTTGGGTGTAAGTGAGGCTTCCATGCGTCGAATCGCCGAAGGACCTGAGGTACGTGCCCTATGTAACAAAGGTACAACAGATGCTATCCGAGGGTACTAAAACAAAAAGTATTGCCCGCTGTTGCTTGCTTCTGTATTCACTGAAGAACGTAGCTGCGGGTCAAATACGGTTCTGGCCTCCTCATAGCCCAGCTTTAAACCCCCTGGACTATTACGTATGGAGCGTTATTGAGCGGGTTACTAACAAGTCCAGACACCTTAATGTGGCATCCCTACAGGCCGCTGTTGAAGCAGCATTCATCAATTTACAAGGAGAGCATTTAAAGAAGTCGTTCTTGTGATTCAGGTGGAAAATTGAAGGGGTGATTGAAGTAAGCGGGGGTTACATTGAGTTATAAATTTAAGGAGAATATCTGGAATTAAAATTTAATAACTTTTGTAGTAAATGTTAGTTTATAAGTAATAAATAAATATTATTATAAACTGCATGTTCTTTCCAGATTTTGCTGGCGCACCCTGTATATATATATATATATATATATATATATATATATATATATATATATATATATATAGATATATATGTATATATGCATATATATATATATATATATATATATATATATATATATATATATATATATATATGTATATATACATATATATATATATATATATATATATATATATATATATATATATATATATATATATATATATATATATATATATATATATATATTGGTTTTAACCATATCACTTATTCCCGTTTATTTTATACCCATTGCTTTCGTTTTTAGTAAACTATGGCACGTAATTTTCATGAAAGCTCATTGAAAATGATGTCCTATAGTTAAATAAAAACTCATCTATGCATTCTCATGTTCATCTTTAAAGTTATGATCGTTATAGAATGAAAATTATCGTCTTTTTTAGATTTCTGGGCATACATATAATCTTTGCTTTCTTACTCAGGCCCATAAGGAAATTAACTAACGTACCTGATGTCCCCTCGCATACCAGAAACAGCTGCCCAGTAGCCCTAAATTTCCGCAAACAGCTGTCCAGAAGACTTGAAAGCAGCATCTCAGTAGGCCGAAAGTAAGCTTTTGAGATCGTCAAGTTTGACATTTCTCAGATGATATTTAGCTGAAATGATACAAATGAGAAGGTAATACATACATTTGTGCGCTAATGCCTTCGATGCCTCAAATCTAAAATAAATCATTGACATAAAACTGATAAAACTTCAAACATACTGTCACATGTCTTTATAAAATTTGGCACTGATAAGGCTACTCGAAGATTCTAGTTCGCGGCATGACGTAGTGTTTCCGTTTTTGGGCCTGAGTAAGAAGGCAACAAATATAATGTATCGTATTGTCTAAAAAGTAACGCATTAATTTCAAATTGGCGAATAACTCTGTAATTTGAAATTTTCTTCTTCTTCTTAGCACTACAGCCCCTTTCGGGCCTTTGCTTCCTGCAAACAGCGCCTCCAACTGTCTCGGTCCATTGACCGCGTCTTCCAATTCCGAAATCCGAGCAGCGATAATCTGTCTTCGTCGACCGAGTCAGACCAGCGTTACCTCGGCCTCCCCACTGGCCTCCGGCCTTCAGTTCTCCCAATGAATACCTTCTTGGGTATCCGTTGTTCATCCATACGATTCATGTGTCCAGCCCATTGCAGCTTCCGCAGTCTTACAATCCTTGAGACCTCCGGTTCGTCAAAAATTTCATACAGCTCATGGTTGTATCGAATTCGCCATTGGTCCCCGTCTAGCTTCGCTCCGATTACTCGCCTAAGGACTCATCGCTCAAAGGAGTTCAATATATTTGCGGATGCTTGGGTCAGGGTCCATGTTTCACACCCATAGCATAACAATGGTCTTATCACAGATTTGTATACTTGGAGCTTTGTTTTCCTGTGTATGCAGCTGGTCTTCAAGATCGTCAATACTGAATAGAATATTTTATTTGCGAGCTGTATTCTTCGGCGTATTTCGTCTCTTTCATTGCCCGTTTTCATTATTTTGACGCCGCAATACACAAATTTGCTAACATTTTCGATACTGTATTCGCCAAGTGTAATATTTTGTGTATTTGAGGTAGTTTTCCTGGACTGCGTCATGAATTTTGTTTTATTTGATAGTTGATTTCTAGCCCTACTAGTTTTGCTTCGCTGTCGAGTTTCAGGAAGAGTTCTTTGGCAGTTGTTAATGACCGTGACAGAATGTTGATGTCATCCGCATAGCACACTACTTGGCTCAACTTGAGTAGTAATGTACCTCGCGTATCGACGGGTAGCTTCCACATGACGAACTCCAGAGCCAAATTGAATAGCAATGGGGCCAGCCCATCTTTCTGCTTAAGTCCGATATTTGTGTCAAAGCCATCGGTGAGTTGGTTATTGATGCGGACTTGGGAGGTTATCGACATCATTGTCATTTTGGTAAGACGGATTAATTTGGCTGGGATGCCAAAACCAAACATTATTTGGAACAGTACGTTGCTGCTTGAATTATTTTGGGTGATTTTAACGCTAGGGTTGGCAATGAGCTATCTCATCGGGGAACGACTGGAGGTTATAGCCTCCACGATGAAACAAATGACAACGGCCAGCGCCTGATTGACTTTGCATGTAGCAGAAATCTAGTCATGCTTTCGACCTGCCTCCCACATTGAATGACCTGGGTATCACCGGATGGCAACACACAAAACCAGATCGATCATGTTCTGATCCAACAACGTTGGGCCTCGAGCATACTTGGTGGTATGTTTTGTATAGAAAAGACATTCAATTATATCTCCATAATTGTTTTAACACCAGAATATTTGTGTTGAACGCGAACGTATTTATAGTGTAATATAGTACAATTTAAGAGCAAAGAAAAGATAATCGCTGTATTTGGCCATTTGATTATTTTAAAACGACGGGTATGTGTTGGCAAATTATCTTGCTAAATACGGCAGTATATGTTCCAAACTTCTAAGATACTTAAGTGGCTCTTTTGAAGATTTTTTGCAAATATTAGCTAATTCTCGTAGTAAACTATAGTCGATAGGTGTGACACTGCTACTCTCACTTGATTAACTTCCATAGTCCTCCCACCTCATTTGACATACAAGTAAAGCCTTCAGCGTCAACACGGATATACGCATGCCATTAAACACTGAAGTTACGACTCGCAACTATTTGGAATTCCATTTTTATCGTACCTTGCGGGCACTCCTAGTTGTTTGCTGCTTTCACGATTTGTTTTGCACTGTGGCTTGCAAAATAGGTGGATTCTTGCTTAATTTTCCGAACTGGAATCCAAAAACGAGCAGCGTCGCCCAGCACTTGCAGTTAACGATCAACGCAAAAAGAGAAATTCTAGCGACAGCAGCGAAACAACACGATTATTGTAAGTATAACAGATACAAATGTTGTACGTTACATATCTTCAGAAATGGAAATCTCGTCTCATCAATCATACCTTACAACAACTTAATACTCGTATTTTGATGAAGGTTCTATGTCAGCATTTAAAATTAAAAAGGCTTTTAAAGATTCAGGCCACTTACCCTCCCAACAAGGGACGCTCATCGGAGGAGTGGGTGAGTACCGTGTTTTTTTGTACTTTTATTACCATTATTCATTTACAATTTACATGAAGTTTAATTATTTATTCGCATTACTCTTAAATTGCATCATATGTATTAATTTAACCAGTTTCAAAATTTGTATTATATTTATTCATTTACCTTAAATTATTTCAAAAGAATTGCAATATATAGGGTTATCCATTTTACGCTTGGGAAAGTAAAGCTAAAAAAGCACATAAAATATTCACATGGAAACAAAATTTTTTATTCAGTATAAAGATTAACGCGAACCACAACATCATTCAAATGTCCTCCACGGGACCTCTTACAGGCCTCAATATTTTTGAGGTAATTTTCAATGACTTTTCGGCACATTTCTGGCAATATCTCGGCCATAACTTCACGAATATTGGTTTTCAATTGCTCAAGATTTTGAGGATTGTTCGCATAAACACGATCTTTCGTATAGCCCCATAAAAAGAAACCCAAAGGTGTTAGGTCGCAGGATCTTGCGGGCCAATTGACGTCACTCAATCTCGAAATTATGCGTCCTGGAAATCTCTCTTGCAAAAGTGCTCGATTAGCCAATGTTGTTGGGCTTGTGGCTCCGTCCTGTTGGAACCACATGTTCTCCAGATCATAATCTTCAATTTCTCTCCAAAAATAATCGGTTAACGTCCGTCCATAGCGGTCAGAATTGACTGTGATGGCTCTTCCTTGATCGTTTTCAAAAAAATACGGGCCAATAACACCACCAGACCATAATGCACACCAAACGGTCACTTTTTCCGGATGCAAAGGCCTTTCTGCGATTATCTGAGGATTTTGAGAGCCCAATATGTGGCAATTCTGTTTATTTACGTAACCACAGAGCGAAAAATAAGCCTCATCACTAAAGAAAATTTTGTTCGAAAAATCGTTATCAATGGCTTGTTGTTCAATCACCCAATTCGCATACATTCTGCGTTGTGTATGGTCTTGAGGCTTAAGTTCTTGAGTGAGTTGGATTTTGTACGGATGGAGATGCAAATCCAAATGCAAAATCCGCCACAATTAGCCGTAATACAAGCCCAAATGTTGAGCACGTCGAGGAATCGACAAATTCGAGTCTTCCTCCACACTTTGAGCAACAACAGCGATATTTTCTGCAGAAAGAATGTTGCGATAATGCACAGGCCTTGCAATATCAATAACCGATCCAGTCTCTTCAAATTTTCTCACTGTGCTCGAAATTGTTTGCTGTGTAGGTCGATTATGTCGACCGTAATCGGCTCATAAAGCCCTAAATGTTGATACCGCAGAATCACCATTTATATAATAAAATTTGATAATTTTAACGCGCTCTTCAACTGTTAAACGATCCATATTTTTAAATGGCAAACCTTCAACTAAAAAAGAAACATGCTCTGGATGACATTAAATTCTGACAAATGTCAAATGGCAGGGTTATACTTTCCTACCACGAAATGGATAACCCGGTATACTCAGTTTTTTTGTTATAATTAGTTCATATATTATGCAAAAATGTGTTGATACGATAATGGCCATGAAAATAATGTACCAGCAGAAATCATTTGGAGAAGTAAGTTTCGTATGGCTGTGGCAACGGCTAATTTATTATTCATTCATTGAAAACGAGTGGATTTGTTAAAAGTAAATATTTTAAAGCACATAAGATGTTTTCATAGTAAAAGGAAATAAAAGAAATGTCCGGTTAAATAGCAAACTTTTGCGCTGGTCAACAATTGTGCTGTGGGAAAAGAACCCGCGCCACGACACTGCAAAGCTAGCTTGCCAGCGCACTTACGCGTCCCAAGACAAGGCCATTTTCAGCGTAGCATTAATTTCGCTTGCTGATGCAGCAGACCAAGGCTGCAGTCCTTAACGGGCATTTGAATATTAAAACACTAAAGTTGGTAGGCTCAAAAAAATTGTTACCGACTTCAGCAAAATCAACTAATGAATCTATTTATTAACGTGAATTAAGATCAAGTTCTTTATCGATTGGCTGGGAAATTTCTATGATTTTACTGAAAACAACAAGGAAGAACCCAAGGAGGATTTTCACAGCAGCTAAAAACTCACCATGGACGTACTGACCTCAAATTGCGTTAGAATTTAATATCGACGTAAAATGAACAAGGTTTCCCTTGATTTCCACTATTTTTAGTTTTATGTTAACAATTGTCAATCGAAATTAAGGGAAATTTATTCATTTTACTTTGATACTAAGCAAAAATTCCACTAAAATGCGGCAATACTGTTACCGATATCATAATTCTTCTAGGTGACTTTAACCCCCAGCATAGTATACTCAAATAGTAGCCACACCTTTCATTTACCCTGTGTTGCACACTTTTTGAATTTTCCCAGGGGCATTACAGCTGATCCGGGGCATTACAGCTGATCCGGGGCATTACAGCTGATCCGGGGCATTACAGCTGATCCGGGGCATTACAGCTGATCCATTTTTGGCGCGCTCAAGAAACAAAGCAAAATGCAGATAAAATTTCCGACGCACGTGTTCTTTTACGCATTTCAGAACATAGGAGTGCTGCCAGATCCTAATAAAAAACTAAAAGATTGCATGGAACGAATTTGTTTTTCTGCAATGTTATTGATTTTTTAGCTCTGGTAGCCCCGAAATCTCTCATCGAAGCATATGTTTATATTCGCGCCATTCCTCGCATCAGCGTTTACCATCTACCTGCTACCGAAGATTTATGGCTTGCTGTTCGGCTTGTGTTCGGATTTTTCCGGAGGGTTGATGGAGTGTGGTTACTATTTGAGTATACTATGACCCCCACCACTGGACAAACAACGTGGGGGCACAGCCCAAATACAGCTAACACCTAAAAGACTTCACGGCGATCCAGCCGCTCCCCACACTGAGACGATCACAAAAGAACGTTGAAATTCCCCAATGGCTTCGCGCGTAACCAAATCGACCATGTTCTCATAGAAAAACGGGCTACCGTCAGCATCCCTGACACACGCTCTTCTGAGATGCATACTGTAGATTGAACCATAATCTAACCAAGATTGAATTCCGAAAGCACATCCCCAAATATTAAAAACAATCAAAGCCATTGATCACAAAATACGACCTACGTGAGCTAAATGACAGCTCAGTGAAGTCCACATACGAGTACATGTCGTCGCTAGAATATACACTGAAAACGGTCCTGCAGGCGGCAAAAAACAGCGAAGATATTCAAACTACATATGCCCGTCCTTCTGTCCGTCCGTGCAGCACAGTAAGTTTTCTCGCAAACTACATAAGCTAGTTTACTAAAGGTGGCCAATATGGATATCAGGAGAAAGGTCAAAACAGGTTCAAAACAGATCTTAAACTGGCACTGTCTTCATTGAGCGGGGCAAGGGAAGGGAAATGTATGAAAAATTGGTGTCAGCACTTTGGAATTGGACAGCTTTGATTCAAACATTCTGGAGAAAATCACGGAAATAGGTCTTTATGTGTACAAGGTGAACAAATTCTCAGAAGTCAAAATTCGATCAACTTTGCAAATAATAGTAAATTTATGAATTTTACATTTTTGCCTATAAAACCAAAAGGGCACCTTTAAATATGCCAAAAAACGTAAGAGCATAAACTCTGAAAATTCCACATAAATGGAGCGATAAAGAACGATTGTAAGTTACAGCTTACAACAACAACAATAACGGGTGCAGTTGCAAAGGTATATTTATGAAAATTTTATAAATGAGTTGTTACATCAATATGTTATCCTCATTACTCAAATAATGAGATCAACACACTGAAAACAAAGTAGCGGCGAATTGAAATACATAATAACTTTATTTTGCTTTTTCGAAATCAATTTATGGAACTTAAGTTGTATGAGTCAAGTTTTGAGTTTCAAAAGACGTTCGATTTGCTAATTGGTTCACGAAAACCTTCTGGCAGTGCCACTCTCCAGCTACTTCGGATCTCTTTGTTGTATTATAGTTAACGACAATATAATCAGTCCATGTGGTGTAGTGGTTAGGGTGCTCACCGCTTGCGCAATAATTCCCAAGTTCAAAGTTCGTTGATGGCAACGAGTTTGTGCTTGTGGTACTCTTGTCGAACTATCAGCCTACCCAGCTGCGATGGGTACTGATTGAAAAATTCAGATAATAATCACACGGTTAACCGTGATACTGACCATATCAAATTCTCGAATACCATTCTTGACCGTAATGAGATTTCCTTGCAAACCTCAACATCAGGGTTCAAATTAGAATAGTGCGCGATTATGATTATTATAATACAATTAATTATGCTCAAATATTTCTTGTTCTGAAAAATTTGTAGTTCAAAGATTATTTTGTTTTCTAAACAAAATTCTCCGTTTCTTTTATATATAGTGTAGTTTCTGTAATTTCTCAAAAGAACAAAACGAGCAAAAATATTCACTACAAGCAATCTTTATCACCAACAGCAGATAATAGACCTACTTATTACAAACAACCGTCAAAGCTTTTTCTTAGGTGGAAAAACGTTTTAGCAATGAATAAACTGCTAGCAATTTTACCTTAACATTTTTGCCTTTACCACTGGAATCAATAACTTTTTTCAAAAAATCACTATTAACCCAATCAGGAGCAACCAATTCATCACTATTATAATTCATTGTTCAGTTCCTTTGATTTTGTTTGTATTCCATTCTACACTAAATAAAATTTAATCACAAACTGAGTGTTACTATATACGTTCCCAACAGTACTTCAAATATATACGGAGAGCTTTTACACTATCTTTCATAGATACACATTTGAGATTTCGTTGAAACCATAGAGCATAGAGGTATACACTAGAGACGGCGAGCTTTCATTTCCCATATAAAATATTGAAGTCTCTTAATACATGCTCAATACGAACAAACATTTCATGTACGTATACTCCAATTTTCGAAAGCTTTTGGACTTTCACGAATGTGCTTACGTATGATTGTCCAAATGCTATCATTGTTCGAGATTAATTTCGAAATAGCTAAAAAAGTTCATTATTTTTAGTTTTCTCTTTAATGATCATACAGCATTTACAATTGTAAACAATGCCTCCAAATATTGTTCAACAAACTTCTTTCTTTTCCATAAAATGTTCGAGTGTACGAAGTGCGCCACATTTAAATCGTTTTTGATCGAAATCAACAATTGTGACACCCCTGATTTCGGACATATTGTTTCAGCTGATGGAAAACAGTCAGTTGGCAATTCTTGCGGAAATTTCATCAAAGATCGTAATTTTTTAAAATTTTCAATGAAATCGCTTGTTTCGGGTAGATTGTATAAGTGATTTCGAAAAAAAAGTGTTCAACGTGTAAACTTGACTACAAAGTGAAAGAGTCATCGAGTATTTTTCATTATTAAGTAAAGTGCAGTCAAGGAAACAATTATGTGTCCGGGTATAATTTACGTGATGTTTTCTGTGCCCGTCCAGGTTTTCGGTGCGTTTCGTGAATGAAAATATAATTTCGAATGTTGTGTGAATGGTGCCTGCTGTAAACGGTATATGGGAGACGCGAATTTAAAGATTTTGTCGGTTGAAACAGATTTGACGCCGGTCATAGAATTCCGATAACATGCAAATGAAACTCGCTTGCATTGTAAGTATTTACGCGATTTTTTTTTCTGATTTTACTCCTACGGATTTAAATGAGCCTAAGTTATCCTTAAAGCTTCGTGTTGAAGTAATTAATTGTGTTTTTAAGTAAAAGTTCGTGATTATCAAAGTGCAAATTGCATGTGAAATAGATGTTGCGCGCAAAAGTTGAAGATTTGTCAGCTCCGTCCATAATGGTGCTGAGATTCAATTGTTGAAAATAATTCGTTTTGTTGTTGCGAAGGTGCTTGTAAAAGTTTCATCTATCGGAGTAAACGTTTTAATTGAAAAACATTGAAAGTTTTCTAAAATACGAGATCTCCTATCAGTGCAGTGCATCTAAAATTTGGGGGCTGATTTAATAATTTCGAAAACTGGTCGGTTGAATTTAAAAAATGTTTTCTACGTTTCTGGTATTGTGATGATGGGACTGGAATTGATGTTGAAAATCGAGCCAATTATTTCAGAAACTCTGCCGGTGATCACAAAGGTAAGTATGTATGATTATTTAAACGAAATTACTAAAATGCCTTTTTTTCAGGAGCTCAAGTGACCAACTGAGGCGACAGTTTTGTGCAACGAATAATTGCAGAGAGTAATCGAGTATTATCAAATTTAAAATAAGAAAATTACAAGGATATACATACGCACAGTATATATACAAATATATATATATATATATATATATATACATATATATATATATATATATATATATATATATATATATATATATATATGGATGGATATATATATATATATATATATATATATATATATATATATATATATATATATAAATATATATGAATATACACATATATAAATATATATATATATACATATATATATATATATATATATATATATATATACATATATATATATATATATATATATATATATATATATATATATATATATATATATTCCTATACCTAAAAAAATAATTCTCCAAATCCTTTGATGCGCACAGTTTAAATTCAAATGTCACCTTATTTTTTTGGACACATGTATGGGATACAACAAAATTTGTAAAGGTTGCAATTTCGCTCCAGTTTTCACCAAAATTTTTAGAGATTGTTTATTGGGTAAATATCTCGGTTGAGTTCTTTAACCAGCTTAATCGGCCGGGGGAAAACAAAATGGCGGTCATTTTCAGCGAAAAGCTGTGATTCCTGTTCCGACGAAACCATAGCTCCTATTTGTATGAAATATGGTACAGAGGTTTATTAAGGTATGCGATGGATTTCACAATAATAAATCCAAAGTGGAACAGTTTGAAACAAAATAGCGGCCGCTCAGATGTCGAAAAACGTGTAAACATTGGATGTTGTAGTTGTGACCAAACTTTTCAACCGATGTTAATGTAATTTGATACTTTCGTAAAGACTATAAGTGTCTTAAAAACTAGATCAGGTCTCCACAAACAAAATGGCGAATAGTTGAAGCTTGAAATTTCAAAGGTATTTCAAAGACCCAATATTGATTCCATGTTAATGAAATTTATTTTCAAGATACAAAACAATTCGATATAAAAGCTTTGCTATTTTGATGCGCATAGATGGCTAGCTATGGATAATTGTACTAAGTTCTTGTACTAAGCAAAAAATTATCAAAATCGGATGAAAAATAAAGAAGTCGAAAATTTAAAACCTAATATTTTAGTTGCCATTTTCCCTAAAAATTTTATACTTTTGCCCTGTCTAGAGGGAATTACAATTTGAATGAGATTTGGCAGATTGACTGATGAGACTCTAAGATAGAAATATTTTAAAAAATTCAAAAAAATGCATGCATGATGGCCCGCAAAAATCAGAAGGTAAGTGCAATTCGTTTCAGTAGCAACTGAAGTAATCAATATTTTTCATGGAAACGTTTTTAATGCCTTGACTTGTAAGTATTTATACAACAGGCCATTTTAGGGGATTATAAAATATTTTTACAATACCCTATTAAAATTGCGATGTGTCTATCTATTCCATGAGAGCGATCGTACCAAGACTTTTTGCGCGTGTTAAAGGGAGGATTTGCAGTTTGAGGAGCTTTTATCCATTTATGAATTTTCGAAGTTTTTTTTTAATTGATTTTTGGTCCTTAGTCTTAAGATGATCATATTGTGCAATTAATTCCTGAAAAAATTATAACGTTTTGGTGAAATATTGATTTTTATTGAAAATTTCTGGTCGTACGTACACTTTTTACACTCACTGTAGCTAGTTCCCTTTTGCTGGACAGGATGTCGACGGATGGCTCAACAATATTAAGTTAAAATTAGATCAATTGCGTGTTTGTAATGGTGTTGTAAATACAAGAAACACTTGCGAAAACGAATGCCGAGCTGGCCGACCAGCGAAACAACCGAATTGCTAGCTGCAAAGATGCAGAGCTAGTTCAACTACTGAAAAATAATGCGAAGCCAAACGGGAAATCTAAGAAAGGCAGCCCTCAGATGAAAAAAAACGAAAGGTGAGGACGTCTTCACCTCCAAAGTCTTGTTCCTCATCTGAAAATTCAGAAAGTGAGATGGAAGTTGACTGCATGAGTAGCAGTAAAGATAAAGAGGATGAGGTTTTCCCTGCCCTGCCACCACCAAAACCAACTACGATATTTACTGACAAGGCCATTACACCAAAACCAACACTGCCAAACACAAGAACATTAAACAGTACCAATCATTCTTCGAGAGCCCTCAAAATGATCCCAAACACGTGGTATTATGAAAACACAAAATATTTCATACACGTCCGCAAAAAGGGTCTACCTTAACATACAAATCTTACCAACAACACCCACAGATAACAGACGACTGACAAAAGCACAAAATGCAAATGAAATACAATATCTTACCTACATACTTGTGGAGGATAGACTGCTGAATGTCGTCATCAGGGACCTGTATGACCTTTCAGTTGAAGAAATCAAGGGGGGCTTACAGTCTCAGGGCTTCAACCCAATAAAGTTACTACATTAAAATGAAGGAAGGTCTTTCTAGAGTAGTCATGGTTCTTCTCCTAAAATCGGAAACTAACATTTACAATATTAAATATGTTTGCCACCTTATGTGCATGATAGGGGCACAGCGTCTTCGTACGGGCCAGGGCATGTGCCACAATTGCCAACAATTTGGACATTCTTCTAGAAATTGTCATGCACAGTCTCGATGTGTGAAATGCGATTTGCTTTACCATTTCTCGGTCTGTCCAAAGAACATCGATGAGAATCCAAAATGTGTTAACTGTGGCGGAGAACATCCAGCAAGCTACGGGGGTTGTCCCAGGAATCCACAGAACGTGAGAAGATCGTTCACGCAGGTTGCTGCGGCCCAACCCACACAACCGGCCCAAAAACAAATAACCACGACACAGGCACCTCCATGCACACCAAATCAACGTCACAATATGGACCAAATGTTAGCCAAAATACAGACACAATTCCAAAACATGATGCAAGAGATTATGGCAAACATGATTCAAACCATGTTCGCTGCATCTCAAAATGCCATCAACACTAAACACTAATGAGTGCAATGAACCACATTTGCGAGTTCCTTGCTTCAGCATACTGGTGAAATACAACAATTTATATTTGATCATAAATTCGACATCATTGTGATTCAAGAAACCTTTCTGAAGCCTGGAGGATGATTCCGCATCCCTAACTAAAGGGTGGCTCATAACAAGTGTACACATGTGAATGGGCCTTAATTCTTATTGATCACCAATTTCAGGTCCATATATTGACAGATTATGATAGTTTGGTCTTTTACATTTTAACCATGGCGTCATACACATCAGCCAAACGTTTTATTATTGTTAACACTTTTTACAAAAATAATGAATCGCCAGTGCAAACATTTCGCGCTCTACGTGAATTTTTTGGTCCACCCATGAATTGGCCGGCGAGATCGTGTGATCTGACTCCTTGTGACTCCTTCCTTCGGAGATTTCTGAAATATCGTGTTTACGCTGATGCTCTCCAGACTACTGGAGCATTAAAAAACAATATTCGAGCCAACATACGCCTAATAACGCCGGAAATGTGCGAAAAAGTCATCGAAAATTACAATCATCGTTTAAGCAGCACGAGGTGCACATATGCCCGAAGTAATGTTTCATATTTAATTGTAAGGGACCAAATTTTCATAATAGATAGACATTACAGCTCAATTTCCACAAAAACTATGTTTTTTTCTACAAAAATGTGTACACTTGTTATGAATCACAGTACAGAAATGACAGAATGACGGGTAGAAGAGGTGGAACGGCCATTCTCGTGAGACGAAACGTGAGTCATTATCTCATTAATACACCCACACTTCAAAAACTAGAGACCACAGCAATCAAGGTGCGAACTAATTTTTTAGAGTTCATTGCGATTTCTGCTTATGATCTTCCAGAAAATGGAAATCTCTTAAATGACCTTAGAGCACTTGCTGCATTTGAAGGCCCTATCTTCATTGCAGGAGATCGAAATGCCAGCCACCGACATATACAAGGACATAAGACGGTTGATAATTCCGTACGTGACAAGGCACTGAAACTATTTGACACAATTGGTAACCATACTAATAGTACCCTAGTATTCCTTCGAACTGTATGGAACAAGGATGAACTACAGTTCCCAACTATCCGCTGTAAAAATTTATTTCTTAAAATCATATAATGACTG
Organism: Odontomyia ornata; assembly: GCA_963969285.1. Lineage (NCBI taxonomy): Eukaryota > Metazoa > Arthropoda > Insecta > Diptera > Stratiomyidae > Odontomyia > Odontomyia ornata. The sequence continues at coordinate 29,795,284 of OZ017738.1, read as the reverse complement.
AAACTGGCTCAGGAAGATAGATGGGTACTGAAGTATTGACAGATATGAGGGAGTTAAGGTGCTAAATAGCACTAACTCCACACCTCCCAGCACATTCCGCGCGTCTCTCCGTGATAGTGGTAAAGGAATTTAAAGTTTTTTTGGCGATAGAAAGGTAGCGTGTCAAAGAGCGCCAACCCAATTAAGGGTATCAATCAATTATTTTGTTTATTTGATATTAGAATCCAATTCTCTTTTTTCTTGAAAAGCCGTCGGGCCTTGCTTTGTGGCGTAAGCAGAAGCATTTCGACTGATTTGAGTCATCTTCAGTGTCTAAAGGAAGTGTTGAACAGTGATTTTTGGACGCACTAATATAAGGCCGTTCATTTATATGTTCTGGTTTAAAATCAGAACGTATCGCAGCTGAGTGGCAGGACACACGGCAAAAGCGTGGTGCTGACCATATCCTTTCCTTTTTACATTTGATCAAAACAATAAGATACTCTAACTTTCTCTAAGCGAAGGTCTGCAAGGGGCTGTTGTGCTAAAGCAAAAAAATTGGACATTGTTTTAATTAATTTTTTTATTGAATATTCTTTGAATTGAGACTACCATATTAGGCATTACATTTTTGAGTACTTCGATATTTTGAAATTTGCTGAATCTTTTTTTAAAGTTTGTAACGATTGAATTAATAAAGCGTATATCAATATGAGGCGGTTGCTAGAATTCACTTATGTAGTTCAGCAGCTATGCAATACTATTTATTTAATTTTTTTTTTACTTTTTAAAAAACCAAAGTTAATGCATTGCTAGCTCGTAGTCTAATGATATTGCATTTAGGTGAGAAGTTATATCTACAAATTTTACAACATGCATTGCAACTCTTATTTGAACAATCACTCTACGAAAATATTTGATAAAGTAAAAAGACAGATCGCGATTTTAATAGGGGATTGTAAAAATATTTTACAATCCCCAAAAATGGTCTGTTGTATAAATACTTGCAAGTTACGCCAGTAAAAATGTTTCCATGATAAACATTCATTACTTCAGTTGCTACTAAAATAGCGAATTGCGCTTACCTTCTGACCTTTGTGGGCCGCCATTTTGAATGCATGCATTTGATTTTGTATTTTTAAAAATATTTCAATCTTAGAGTCTCATCAGTCAATTTGTCCAATCTCAGTCAAATCAGTTTCCCTCTAGACAGGGCAAAAGTATTAAATTTTTAATGAAAATGGCAGCGAAAAATATATGGTTTTATATTTTCGACTTCTTTATTTTTCATCCGATTTTGATGATTTTTTGTTTAGTACAAGGACTTTGTACAATTATCCATAATCTCAAGTTTCATTAAAATCCATTGGAAAATTTGGTCTGAAAAAATCGCATATTTGAATCACCGCCATTTTGAAACTTGAGCATGCCTGTGCACCAAAATATTCTAATTGTTTTCTATCTTGAAAATAAATTTCATTCACATCGAATCAAAATTGGGTCTTTCAGAAGCCTTCGAAATTTCTAGCTTCATTTTGTTTTTGGAGACGTGATCTCTAGTTTTTTAACATGATTCTTTAGGCATTTACAGTAATTACCAAAGAACCGAATTTCATTAACATCGGTTGAAAAGTTTGGTCACAACTACAACATCCAATGCTTACACGCTTTTCGACGTCTGAGCGGCCACCATTTTGTTTCAAACGGTTCGACTTTGGATTTTTCATTGTGAAATTCATCGCATACCTCAATAAACCTCTGTACCAAATTTCATCCAAATAGGAGCCACGGTTTGGTCAGAAATGAAATCACGAATGTTTGTCTAAAATGGCCGCCATTTTGTTTTCCCTCGACCGATTTGGCTGGTTAAACAACTTAACTGAGATAATCACCCAATAGGCCTCTCCTAAAAATTTTGTGAAAATTGGAGCGAAATTGTGACCTCTAGCATAGTCACGATTTTCGTTATATCATATATAAATCATATATATATATATATATATATATATATATATATATATATATATATATATATATACATATATATATATATATATATATATATATATATATTTATATATATATATATATACATATATGTATATATATATATATATATATATATATATATATATATATATATATATATATATATATATATATATATATATATACGCAATAGGTAAATATCTCTTGAGAAATTCACCTAAAAAAAAAACCGACTCCACAGTAAGAAAGATGAATAAAACTTTTTAAAAGCGGTGCTTTATTGCATGGTGCTTTAATATCACCTTCATAAAACTTATTTCATCCTTTGGCACTTTGAAGTCGGTTTTCTTCGTTTTCCGGTAAAGAAACAAATATTTTCAAACTAAACCACCAAGCATGCATTTCGGCATTAATTGGCTCGATTTTCAACAACAATTCCAGTCCCATCACCACAACTTCAGAAACCTAGAAAAACATTTTTAAATTCAACCGACCAGTTTTCGAAATTAATAAAACAGCTCCCATATTGTAGGTGCACTGCACTGGTACGAGATCACGTATTTTAGAAAACCTTCAAAGTTTTTCAATTAAAATGTTTGCTCCGATACATGAAACTTTTACAAGCACCTTCGCAATAACAAAACTAATTATTTTCAACAATTTAACCTTAACACCATTATGGACGGAGCCAACAAAACTTCAACATTTGCGCACAACATCTATTTCACATGCAATTTGCTCTTTGATAATTACGAACTTTTACTTAAAAACACAATAAATTACTTCAACCCGAAGCTTTAAGGATAACTTAGGCCCATTTAAATCCGTAGGAATAAAAATCAGAAAAAAAAGCGCGTAAATTCCTAAAATGCAAGCGAGTTTCAGTTGCATGTTATCGGAATTCTATGACCGGCGTCAAATCTGTTTCAACCGAGAAAATCTTTAAACTCGCGTCTCCCATTCGAAATTATGTTTTCATTAACGAATCGCACCGAAAACCTGGACGGACACAGAAAACATCACGTAAATTATACCCGGACACATAATTGTTTCCTTGACTGCACTTTACTTACCTAAATAATGAAAAATACTCGATGACGCGCTCACGTTTTTGCTCACGTTTACACATTGAACACTTTATTTTCGAAATCACTTATAGAATCCGACCGAAACAAGCGTGTTCATTGAAAATTTTAAAAAATTACGATATTTGATGGAATTTTCGCAGGAATTGTCAACTTCCTGTTTTCTATCAGCTGAAACATCATTTCCGAAATCAGGGGTGTCACAATTGTTGATTTCGATCGAAAACGATTTGAATGTGGCGCACTTCGTAGTTTGTTAGTATATTTTATGGAAAGGAAAGAAGTTTGTTGAACAATATTTGGAGGCATTGTTTACAATTGTAAATGCTGTATGATCATTAAAGAGAAAACTAAAAATAATTTCGAACTATGATAGAATTTGGACAATCATACGTAAGCTCATTCGTGAAAGTCCAAAAGCTTTCGAAAATTGGAGTATACGGACATGAAATGTTTGTTCGTATTGAGCATGTATTAAGAGACTTCAATATTTTATATGGGAAATGAAAGCTCGCAGTCTCCAGTGTATACCTCTATGGTTTTACCCAACGTGGGTTGTGGGAATGTCAGCCAATATTTCATCTGTCAACTTGAAGGTAAAAAGACATTTGACAGCTGTTGGAATAATTTTTGGCGGGAGCTAATCACCATAGTATACTCACATCCACACTCAATCTATCCTCCGGAAAAATCCGAACACAAGCCGAAGGGAGAACCATAAATCCTCGGCAGCAGGTAGGTGGTAAATGCTGACGCGAGGATTGGCGCGAATATAAACATGTGCTTCGATGAGAGATTTCAGGATTTCCAGTTCTCAAAAAATTAATAATTTTGCAGAAAAACAAATTTGTTCTATGCAGTCTTTTAGGTTTTTATTAAGACATGGCAATACTCCCATGTTCTGAAATGCGTAAAAGGGAAATTCTCTTTGCTTTTTGTTTTATTTTATGAATACGATAGGCATCGACTCAGCTGACGTGCCCGGGCTCAGCTGACCGGCCCCTGGGAAAATTCAGAAAGTGTGCAACACAGGGTAAATGGAAGGTGTGGATACTGTGTGAGTGTACTATGCTAACCACCATAGTGGGTGACGAAATTTTAGATAATTTTTATAAAATATATATGAGAAATTAATAGCTCGAAACGGCAATTAGGTATCGCAGAAAAAAGAAAATGAAAACTTAGTGAAGTCGAGTGATGAAAGTGTCATCAATCAAGCACTACACTATCTTTGAGGTTGCTTGGCTGTAGTGGGTACCGATTGAAAGTCAGAGAACAAAAGAACGGCCAAGTACAATAATAATCACATCACCTTCTAGAGTACCTTTATCACAACTTCAAGATTCAACTTTGAATTGTGCGATGATGATTACTATTACTATTTCGCAATTGGCAAATTTTGATAGCTCATGATTAAATTAAATAACCAATAAAATATTTACAATTCAACGCATAAAATATTCTTTTAAAATTGATTTTTAACAACAGTTTAAACTTTGCTGTTGCACTAGGGTATCAAGTAGCCAAAGCTATGATTAGCCATGTTGTTCTCATGTGATTTTGAATCAGTACCTATAAATCAGCCTAAAGAATCACTAGAAACCAGTATTGTCACATATACCATCGAACCTCTGTGCTAGGTGCAGGCGTGCTGACCGGTAAACCAAGCTAATAACTACACGTAATTTGGGTAAGATATAAATTAAATTTATCATTTATCTGCATGTTATTTAAACTTCCGATAAAGCTCCATGTGTTAAGCTGCAATAACCAGCATAATATCTTCAACCTACCTCTGCTAGCATTTCAAATGTAATAGCATGATATTGCGCTAGTTTGGAGTATACCAATAACGTTTCATGATCACCGGTTACGAACTTCTTTATGTTGTAGTATCCAAGTTTCTTTAAGTCTTCGAAAATTAAGACCTTATGTGGTTTTAGTGAATGATAAACTAACCTATAATAAGTCAGAGTAAGTTTCTTAAGTGACTGATTTTCAATAACTTACTGAGGTGCAAACAATTCATGATATCCACACTTTTTTAGAATTTCTTCGCACTCATCAACGACCTTTGTATAGACTAAAATTTCTTTCTCGAATAAGTCTAATGTGCCCAGCACATCCTTTTTGAATCCTTCTTCAAATGGAAAGGTTTTGATGATCAAAGATTTTTCCTGATTTGATTCATCATCGCATGAAAAGTGGACATTGGCACGAAACATAATACTGGCAAAATGCTCTCCACGACCAGTGCCCGGTGTTATTTCGAAACTTTAGGTCTGAAGTGAGATAAATTGGAAAAAGTAAGATTTTAAAAATACTTTCATAATATTCCCACTAATTTTTGAATCTTGTTCTTCACTTTTTGACCTTATATTCTATATTCTATTCTTACTTGTCAATACAATCTCCCAAATTAATGTTCTGTGGTTACAAATCAAAATAATTAACTAATTACTGTCACCACTATCTGCATTCGCATTAACTACGTCATCCAAAACAAAGACAACAAACACATCGCAATAAACCGAAACAATCGCATAATCTAAAAAAAAATTATCGTGAATCACCATATCAACAATCATTGCAAAACGTCTTGAGCCAAGTCGAATAATCAAGGCAACCACAATGCACATGACGACATCATCATCAACAAGAAACACTAATTAGTCATCTTATCAAGATTATACAAGAACTAGGTCGTAAATTTGAGTTGTATAAGATTAACTATATAAGCTGATGATAAATGAAGTGGGGATTGATTCACACTTTGTACATGAAAGAATCGAACGTAATCATCCGAATTTAGTGAGAGCGATCCAATAAAGAATAAAGTAGTGAAAGTAAAAGCTATTTTCAGTGCAATATGTGATTAAAACTGAATTTTTTGATAAAGAACAATTTTATTTCAATTAAAAGACAGTTTTTGCTCTCATGGAAAATCTAAAATCAAACAAAAAATGTAGTTTTCGTAGTACATGTATTATTAACAACCTTACCGACCATGAGAGTGGCAGCATATGTGAAAATTATTTACGCATTTGATAACAACCGCACCCATTTGCATTGATTATGTGAAGAATATATACATAAATGATTAAATTATCTAAAGAATAATTGTATTATCTCAACTGATTGCCCAAAAACAATATTTCTTAGATTGCAAGTCGCTTTGGAATCCACTGAAAGAGTAAATGACTAAAAATCGCGGTACACGAGAAATCACACTTTTTTCAATTTCAGTTCCCAAATACATGCTTTTAAGCATAAAAATGTGATAGCTAGGTAAACACATTGCTTAGTTTGTTTACAAATTGAGTATGTGGAAATCGAACACCGGCCCAAATGTTGGGGATTGGTCTAAAATAGTTCAAAATCGGACCAAATTTTAGCTTCACATTTGATCCATGCTAACTACTCTCAATAGCTTCCTTAAGGAATTCAGCATCCATCCACTTAGGAGCTTCCAATTCATCTCTATTATATTCCATCTTATTTCAGTCACTAATTAATTTACAACCCCGAAAAAATCACTTATCACTCCTGATCAAAGCGCGCACGAAAACTGACATTCCAAATATATAGTACATACATATTAGTCAATTTAGTGCTTAGGGGAAGAACTAAAGATAGCATTCATGCTCGATTTTCAAGCAAAAAATTAAAAGATAAATAATCAATTGAATGACTGTCGAAACTATGCGGATTGTGCTATTCTTATGGTGACGAAAAAAAATATTAATTTTTTTCATTGAATTTTACGTGATGTATGGCAACAAAAATTGTAAGGATTGAAACTGGATCCGAAACATAGTGGCTTTGTGATTGTTCGATAACAAGATCAACTCATTGCTGCGAACCTCAACCCTGGAGGTATATTCAGGAACCACGGGCAGCTGATGAGCCTCCATCATAAAGATGGTCAGCTGATTGGTTGTGGCCCTTCGGGGAGTTTCGTGGTGGCTAGTGGTGCAAACAAAGGTTGGCGTTGACCTTATAGCGTCAGATACAGCTGGGTCTCGGATCCACCAGTATCAAAGTTGAGAGTTTCCTCAATGTACACTGGTACCGAACTTGGGGGCGAATGATTGGCGCTTAAACCAATCGCTGTCTAATGGTGACCGTGAGATTAGGCCTATAACAGGCAGGTGCTCACGTTAATCAAAACGACACATGTTCATACGATTCATTTGTCCAGCTCATTGCAGCTCTGTAGTCGAACAATCGTTGAGACCTCCGGTTCGTCGGAAATTTCATACAGCTCATGGTTGTACCGATTATTCGCCTCAGGACTCGTCGCACAAAGGCGTTCAAGATATTTGCGAATGCTTGGGTTAGGTAGGGTCCATGTTTCACACCCATTGCATAAAACAGGTCTTATCACCGATTTGTATACTTGGAGCTTTGTTTTCCTGTGTTCCTGTGTGTGCGTTTGTCTCAAGCCCCGTGTCCGCTAATTTTAACGAGGCAAAAAAATGTTGAATTACTGTAGAGCAGCTTAATTGACACCTAATAGAACATTTCTAAAGAAAATAAAAATTGATCGGTACGTCTCGTAGAGTAGAGTACGCGTGATAATTATTTTGTAGTGTAGCTTCGTGGCTCGACAAGAAACCGCCTCATATGATCCCGCAAATGCTAGTGGTCAAGCACGTGCACGCGGTCGTTAAGCGAAGCTAGTTAGCTGAGCTCGGTATTGTTTATAGCTCGCTGACACTTGTGCCAGACCATCGGCACCCGTGTTCAACACGGATATTTGAAAAAAGAGAAAATCATTACACCCATCTAGCTTCGCTCCGATTATTCGCCTCAGGACCCGTGGCTCAAAGGCGTTCAATATATTTACGGATGCTTGGGTTAGGGTCCATGTTTCACACCCATAGCATAGTACAGGTCTTATCACAGATTTGTACCTTTGGAGCTTTGTTTTCCTGTGTATGCAGCTGGTCTTCAAGATTGTCAAAACTGAATAAAATATTTTATTTGCGAGTTGTATTCTACGGCGTATTTCGTCACAAATTTGCCAGCATTTCACCAAGTGTGATATTCTGTGTATTGAGAAATTTTTCCTGGACTGCGTCATGAGCTTTTTTTATAGACATTGATTTGTAGCCCTACTAGTTTTGCTTCGCTGTCGAGTTTCAAGAAGAGTTCTTTGGCAGTTGTTAATTATCGTGACAAAATGTTGATGTCGTCTGCATAGGCCACTAGTTAGTTCAACTTGTATAGTAATGTACCAGTACGAATTCCAGAGCTAAATTGAATAGCGATGGGACAAGCCCATCTCCCTGTTTTAGTCCGGTTTTTGTGTCAAAGGCATCGGTGAGTTGGTTATTGATGCAGACTTGGGAGTCACCGATGTCATTGTCATTTTGGTAAGATAGACTTATTTGGCTGGGATGCCAAAGCAAAGCACTATTTGGTACAGTACACTACGATTAATACTGTCGTATGGGTGCTTAAAGTAACGAAAATTTGGTTTACATCTATGTTGAACTCCCAGCATTTTTCTAGTACCTGCTTGACTGTGAACAATTGGTCTATTGTCGATCTACCTGCTCTAAAACCACCTTGATACTCCCCAATAATACTGTTGGCGTATGATCTGATTTTATTTTCTAGGATTTTTAAAAATATTTCGTTCGCCGTATGTAGTGATTTTAGTAGGTATACAGAAGTGTCCGTGGAGGACTGCAGCGATGGTCTGCTGCCTCGGCGAAAGAGTATGTTGAGATCCGCTGAGATTGGCCTTGTCTGGGGACGCGTGAGTGAGCTGGCAGGCTAGCGTTGCGGTGTCGTGGGGCGGGTTCTTCCCCCCTAGCACAAGGATCTACTACGAAAAAATTTCGCATTCATGAATTAAACAGGTCAACATACCGATCGACTGGTGTCGAGGCCGAGGTAACCTACTAAGGGTTGAAATGCTTGTTCCGAGAACAAATTGGGCCCGGAGAAAATAGACGGACTTACAGAGACTTCATCGTTACCGACGATATTTATGGCCCCCAAATAAGAGTGGGGCACCCAGGTGGAAGTTGGGCCCCCTCGCACCCTCCTAACCGAATCAAGGTCCTAACGTAGACGTGGCCATGTATTTCCCATTTGAGTGAAAAACTCATACAAACGAACTTTGTATGACTCTTTCCTTCAAATGAGAAATACAAATGTAACCAATTTATGTTCTAGCTTTATGCAATGGAATTACATAACTGTATATCATAAAAGGGCACGCGAGCAAAAGGCCACTCTACCCGGCAAAAGCCCCTGTTAACGAAAAGAAAAGAAGCGTGCGCCCGATGACTAGCCCATGTTAGCGGAGGAGCCTGCCATCGTTGTAGGTTATGTACCCGGTCAGTTTTCAAAAAAGGAAAGACCGAGTTTCTTCCAACATTAACTAAACATTATTTTATTCATTGTGAAATTCAAAATAAACTAAGTTATACATTGAATAATCCCAAATATAATTTTTTCAGCGTATAACCCTAATCCAATATTTTACATTAAATCATAAAAACTAAAATGTTCCAAAAAAGACAAAAATGCGGAGCAATTAAACAGCTTTCTTCATAACGGTCAATAGGAAAAAACTTTACGTGTGCACATGTGAAGCTTGGTCACGCATTAAAACCCAAAGCATATATTTATAATCCATACCACAAAAGGCTAGTATCTTGAACCAAATTTGAACAGTATTACCGCCCGATTTATTCAATTTAAATCAAAATGTGTGTCCCAGTTTTATATGAAATACTTTTTGCAACTGAAAATGTCTTGTTCAACCAGCAATATTCAATAAAAAATTATCTCGGTGAAAACAAATGAAAATCTTACAGAGGGCGGCAAATAAATGCAATGCAAATTTAACAAATAAATTAAAGGAATCATTTACTCTACAATTAATCTCAATGACGAATGATTCCCGAAAACCAAAAAGACTTTTCAAATCATCACTAAACTTGACATCGTATGCAACAAAATTGCAACAATATAGAAAACATTTCAATTTGTCTTCTTCAAGTGTTTGCATTAGTATTTGGCAAGAGAGTTCGTATAACTTCTTCGACCGACAATATACCGTCAATCAGATAAAAATTTATCAAGTCTTTTAGGTAAGGATACTCATCTCGTTCCGTGTCCTAGTAGCATATTTCAAACATTGTCTGTAGCATCAATTGGCGATAATGAAAGCAACTATAATCACTGATATGCTTCTTGATAAACCTCTCCGTATGCAGGATTTGCGATCTTAGTAAATGAGATGCGCATTCCAGAACCCATTGACGATGCATGACAGTTGCTCAGTGCTTCATTAGCATATCGATCACACATTCCTATTTCAATCGACCAATCAATTTCTTCAGCACTTGGAAACAAATACAGCCATCTTCTATATGCAAACGCTTCACTAGACTCAGGCTTTTTGTAAGACAAATGCTGAGAATTGAAACCCTCCCTGAACCTTCAATTTACTCTTCTCCACCAGCCGCCGACGTACTCGTATATGCCAAAAATGTTGTAGCAACAGGATTTATGTGTAATACACAGTTCAAGTATTTAACTAGTGAATCATTGTACACATATTTACTACCACTTAATTTATTGGCGCGGTTAAATAGGTTGGCGCAAGAGCAAGAACACTTATTCACTGTCGCCAATCGCGAGCTCTTCTTCACACTCTCCACAGATTTGCATGGGGCTACGACTCACGTCCACTGTAAGAACTCCCGTTGCTTGTACGTGACTTCAAGCACATCGAAAAATGTGGATACGATGACCACAGCCACGGGAATTTTTCTATTTTTCGATCCCTTTCTTGGGCGTCGCGACGTGGCCGCCGTGAAGGTGAATAACAGACTCCCCGTTTGTTGCTTGTCGTTGCCTTACGGGACCGCTCAAAAATCAGCCAACGAGCCTCCCATCCACTTTCCATATAGTATATTTTAATCAATGGATTCATCAGCCATTTAAAAAAACGCTTGGATCCGAGCCATATTCAAAAAGAAAATGAGGTACACTTAGAATTCAGTAAAGTAATAATAGATACAAATGAAGAAAACACACAGCTGGAAATAATTGCATTAAATTATCACAAAACCGTTATTTTGCCATGGTGAATGTATTTTAAGTTTACAAGCATTTTTGAAATTTGCGCAATAAATATAGTTGAAAAAAAATTTATCAGTAAAAACAATGAATTATTAAAAACAATGAATTATTAAACTTATACATTTGGACTTTCTTTTCCTCTAATCTGACCGGGTGTAGGACCCACAACGATGGCAGGCCCCTCCACTGAAATGAGCGAGCCATCGGCGCGCACTTCCGTTTTTCTTTTGTGTTATAGGGGCTCTTGCTCGGGTAGATTGGCCTTCCGTTCACGTGCCCTTTCATGGTATAGTGTTATGTGATTCCAGCGCATAATACTATTGCATAAATTGGCCACGTTTATGTTTCTAATTTGATGGAAAAATTCATGCAAATTATGTTTGTATGAGTTTTTCACTCAAATGGGAAATATATGGCCACATCTACATTTGGAGCTTGATCCGGTTGGGAGGGTGCGAAGGGGCACCACTTCCACGTGGATGCCCACGCTTATTTGTGGGCCATAAGCATCGTCGGTAACAACGAAGTCTCTTAAGTCCGGCCGTTTCCTCCAGGCCCAATTTGTACTTGGAACAAGCAATTTCAACCCTTAATAGGTTACCTCGGCCTCGACACCAGTCAATCGGCTTTCGACCCTTTTAATTAGTGAATGCGAAAATTTTTTGTAGTGGGTCCTTGTGCTAGGGAAAATAACCCGCCCCACGACATCGTAACGCTAGCCTGCCAGCGCATTCACGCGTCCTCAGACAAGGCCAATCTCGGTGGATTCATCATCCTCTTTCGCCCAGGCAGCAGACCATCGCTGCAGTCCTTTGCGGACATGTACCTAACCTACTTCTCTCATGCTCATCATGAACATTACCATTGGGACTACATTGTATAGGGAAGGAAAAACAACAAGAAAGTTTATGAACGAAAAATACAATAAAGATAGAATTTTAATAATGTTGCAATTATTGAATAAAGAATTGATTCTTGTTACAATACGTACGAGCATAATTCTTGCTTATAAAAGCATAAAAGAAGATAGTCATTGATGATAAGAATCGATTGAATATTCAAGCTGAAATTTAATTAAAATAATCTTTGAGCTGGTTAAATATGAGCTTGCTGGTATTGAGATCAAAATTCCATTACGAATTCCCTGTACCTTTACACTCAAAGAACCGGGGCCACAACAAAATAATTATGCCATTTTTTTATTTAAAACATTTGTCGTATTGGAAATTTATCAGCTTTAGTCACAATAGAGCTTCACTGGAATTGCAATTTAGCCTAATATAAAATTATAAAAATACTTGTATATTTTTAAAATATTTTATTCATGTATCACTGCTAGCACCTTTGGTACAACATCTTTAATATACTCAACGTAGCTTGGCATTTTATAAAATGTTCTTCTGAATTCTGTGTCAGTAAGAAGTTTTGTAATATCATCTCCTTGCAACTTTTCCCTTTCCAGTCGCATAAATAGGGCCAAAGATGACACTAGTAGCAGATCTATCAAAAATTAAGGAATCGTGTATGAACAATTTAAGATTAAATTAATCGTTACCTATACATGCAAAATTCTTTAATTCGCCCAACAAATCTTCATAAGTAGGTAATTTTCCATTGTACCCTAATTTAATCAAAACATCGCTGAAAACATTGAAATAATGCCTATAAGCCATATCACGCTGCCCAAAAGCGATAGCTGATGATATGTAGGTGAGGTCATATGCTGGTGATCCCCAATGAGGTAATTGGAAGTCAACCTGCGAATTTCATTTCAAATTGAGATTTTTACGCAAACGAATGAGAGGATATGAGACTCACCAAAACAGTTTCAGATACGGCTCCAAATTTATTTTTTTTGAACATCAGGTTACGTGTATGATAGTCTCCATGGTTGAGAACGCTATAGGCGGGAGGCTTATTCACTACTTCTATACATTTCTCAATTAACCAATCTGATGTTATTCCTCGTAATTTCGTAGCATATGATTTAAATTCAGGCACACCCTCTAGGACTTCAGCCATAAACGTGCACCCAGTTTGATAAGTGTCCATTTTCTTTGCAGCAGAAAAGTTGAAGATAGTACCCTTGTATTTTAAGTCATCTCGCCCCTAACGTTTTCAATAAATGAGAATAGCTATAATTTTTTATTCAATTTAATGGAAGGAAGTTATATCTAAATACTCGTATTTGCCTAAATTATTCCATTAGGATGTTCATGCGGAAATCAGGATTTTATGATTTTTCATAACTTCAGACCATAGAACAGATACATCTATGCAGAATTAAACTTTACATTTCACTTAAATCAACTATGCGGCTTTGGGGATTTCAAATTCACTGATTTTGCACTTAAGTTTTTTTTTTTAAACACGGTATTGCTTGGAAGTGCGAAATTACACAGATTTCAAGGTCTCAAGGCTAGAGCAAATTTATTCGAAGCTTTTCTTCTGTCTGTATCTATTCTGGGCTTTTGAATTTGCACTGTTACTCCAGAAATGTTCCAATTCCTTAAAAATCTGAAAGTTGCCTTTACTTACATCAGCATCCATTTTGTATGTAACGGCATGGAATTGAGCCAGCTTGGCAAATATTAATCTTACGTCATGATCACTAGGAGCGTTGGTAGGAAGCATGAAGTATCCTAATTCTTTCAGGTCTTCAAGCACAATAAGTTTATATGGCTCCAATGAAGCATAGAGAGGTCTAAAATAATGAAGTCAACGATAATATTAACAAATATTCTATTATTCTACGTTTCTCTATTTACTTACTTGGGCGCCAGCATCTCCGTGTAGCCTATTTCATTGAGTAACTTTTCGCAATCGTTTAAAATTTTTGTGTATACATAAATTTCTGTTTCGAAGATATTGGTAACACTGAGAGCATCCTTTTTAAATCCTTCTTCAACTGGGAAAGCTTTGATAATGAAAGAAATTTTTTCCGTTGATTTTCCTTCACAGGAGAAGTTCACATTTGCACGAAACATTATACTTGCGAAATGGTCCCCTACTGCAGTAGCTGGGGATATTTTGTAATCATGAATCTAGAAGAAGAAAAACATTGAAAAACCATTCGCTTTTTATTCATTTATTGCAAACCCTAACTTATACACACTGCTCATTAGTAGTTGTTTTCCCGTTACTTTTAGGGCAGTCAAAAATGTTAAAATGAAAATAACGTGGAAGAAGAAATAATCATGCAATGAAAAATTTCAGGAAACAGAAAAAATTAATTTTATGAAAGCGGCGCAAAATCAATCAAAATTCGATGACGGCAGCCCCCTTTGCAACGCAATTCAGAAAATGAATTGCGTTATCTCGTCGAAACGAAACCCCCGTTGACGATATGCAGAGGGCTCGCCAAGTAAACCACCGTTGCGGCGGGGAGTCTCGTCGGGATAAGCAACGAGTTTGGTTCTAGACGGAGTTGATTGCAAAGGTCAAGCGGGCAATCTCGATTGGATTTGATAAGACGGGGATCATCTGGTGGACAACCGTCTAAGTTAGTTTTTGTTTTGCAGCGTGAAATTTTCTCCGTCATTAATTGATTATAACTTGCGCAATTCCCTGCGGAAAAGTGTTAATTGATTAGTCTGGGCTCCCGTGAACTGTGTGTGGATTTATTGAATATTCGTGGAGGAAAATAAAGTGTGTGACGGCAGACGAAGACAACAAGTAGCAGCAGGAGCAGCTCAATAATCCCAAGCTTCAATTTAAATGCAGCCGCCATATTCGTTTTCTTCGGTAAAAATGAGTTTTGTGGTGTCCGAAAACAATTTGGTGTGACGAATTTGTCGGAGTCGTAATTGTCCGGAGCTGACGCAACGCATTCCATAGATATTCTTGTTGTCGGCATCACACAAGTCAACAATATTAGATATCGCTTTGACAACGAAGTCTCGTGATAACTTGAGCAGGAATTGGTTACGGAAGGCGAAGAGCCCTTCGTTCGAGGAACCCGCATACCTCATTGAGTGCGAAGAGATTTGCGTGATGGTATTGGTTACCAGGTAGTCAGTGTGTGCCTGTGAGCATAACGATGATCATGGAACGGCAAAAAGACTTTTTTGCTTAATTGGGGAAATTCCATAAAGACCCTCGCCATCGGTTTCCCGAAAATTCATTAGCAAAACAACGTGTGAGTTTGCCGCTTCGTTGCGTAAGCGAATATCGCAGTGAAGAAGCAAAAGAAAATTGTTAAAATTTGTGTGTGTGTCTGTTAGTCACTGAGTTGATTAATGCACCAGATAAAGCAAGATAAAGATCTATCCTTGGTCCACACCTTTGGAACGTGTCCCGCACCATACCACTGTGACTAGAGCTGCCGGATGCGTTGCACCTGCTCGGGTAGGTGGATGATATTGTGGTACTAGTTGCTGGACAGACCATCAAACAGGCGCAACTTAGACTAGGTATGCCTATGCGCTGGCTAAGAAATTGGATAATTGCACGTAAATTCAGTCTAGTACTGGAGAAAACCGAAGTGACCATCGTGACAAAGAAGAGAATCGCCAGGCTAAGGACGAACAGTTTTGAGGAAGTAATGTTTGAATCGAAATACTAGTAAAATAATCGGAGTTACTGACCAACGCAAAGATGAGTTCCTCTGAACAAATCATGGAAAAGCTGATAAAGCTACTTGAGGCGTATCGGCTCTAAGTCGTCTTATCGCCAATGTAGGGGGACTCAATTAATCATGTCGGCAACTTTGGACGAGATCCGTTAAGACAGTCTTACTGTCTGGCAGAAATATAGGGTGACGCTCTCAGCAGGGATCTGTATTGAAAACGCTTAACGCAGTTATAGAGAAGAGATGCGCTGAGCATTGCATATTCTCTTTGGTAGAGAGTGCCGTACTGTCTACCTGCGTTGAAAAGAAGATACAAGGAAAACAGTTGCCTGCGAGGAGAGATAATGCTCATTCAATGGGCTTTTTCAGACGCGGCGTTAAAAGTGAGCGTTAAACAGGTTATATGGGCAAGAAGAGTGAGAGGCATTGAGGGGACGTGATGGTAAAAACAGGCCAACATTTTTTAGGGTGAACGAGCGTAACGCACATACACAAACGCATTTTGTTGATCATTTGGTGGGGGAAATTTTATACAAACGCAGGTAATCATTCCAAATTGAACATTCGGTGAAGATGGTAGTCTTCATGAAACGATTGCCTTTCTTTAATTTGCGTGCAAAAATGGATGCGTAGACGCGAGAAGCTACGCGTTATGTAATAAATTTATGAAAACGGAGGCCATGTTCAATTTCAGGAAACAACACGACAAATATCGCGATTTCTATAACGTTAAATTGCCTATTGTAAATCCTTAGAAAATTAACAGTACGCTTAATCTTCATAGAATCACATTACAATAAGCAAGTTTACAACATATCAAGAAAAATATGCGACTAAAAAAGATATTCATATTTGGAATACATTTTTCAGAAAGCGGAAAAACACGGAGGATTCAAATAAATCCAATAGAAGTTTGAATCGACAAACTTTAACAATCATAAAATACATTTTTCATTCCAGTTTTTATTACCTCGTGCACAATTCAAGGCTAAAATATCAATTCTCAATCGCTTATCTCTCTATCTTCGCTCTCATGTTGTCCGCACGATGTTTAACGATTAAATGACCCTTTTGACACATACACTCGCAAGACGTGTATCGTATACAAAAATAGGTTGGCTGAACTATGCAACGTGTAAACATAAGGGCGTAAGCGCGAAACTTGTTTGGATATGGGTTTTTACCATTCCCGTGTGAAAGAGCCCAATAATTGCCAGCAGTCCTGGGTAAGCAGCAAGAAAGAAAGATGAACTGTGTACCTCCTCCCTGATTTGAGACCATGGTTCAATCAAACGCATGGTGAGACTGATTTTTACCTTACCCAGCTCTTGAGCGGGCGTGGATGTTTTCGTCTTACTTTCAAAAGACTGTTACCTCCACTGTAGGTTTTGGGGAGGAGAGGAAGACAATACCTGCCACACATTTTTCACATACAAAAGATGGGACAGGCTGCACCAGAGCCTCCGCAAGGAAACAGGCAAGCTTTCCCCGGCAAGTCTAATCGCGGAGATGGTTGCATCGCTTGATAAATGGAACTATATGGCTCATTATACTTGAGGACTCCTGAATGACAAAAAAGGAATAGCAGCAGCCGGAGATGTCAAGGCTGGGGATGACTTATCTAGCAATTCCTCTTCATCCCTCCCTCCCACTAGAGGAGAGACCCCCAACTTGAAGGTACCCCAAGGCGTTGCAAAAAGAAGCCTAGGCCGAATTAATGTGTCAGACGCTTCCAGGCTAGATT
Source organism: Odontomyia ornata (assembly GCA_963969285.1). Taxonomy (NCBI): domain Eukaryota; kingdom Metazoa; phylum Arthropoda; class Insecta; order Diptera; family Stratiomyidae; genus Odontomyia; species Odontomyia ornata. Next base: position 29,777,808 of record OZ017738.1, on the reverse strand, counting down.
TTGAGGTGTTTGGTGGGTAGTTCAGATGTCTTGTATGTCTGGTAGCGCCTCACTCAGGGCATAAATAGCCTTCATTTCCTAACCCCAAAAAAAGAGTTAGACAAAAATAAAGTCAACGTACTTGTAGTGTAGGAAACGGGTTTGCTTGAAAACAACGTTAATAACATACAAAAGTACACAACTTTCAGGCGTGGCAAGTTGGCATGCAGAAACGAAGTGGCCCTTAGCGTGGACAATATGTTTGTACAAATTTTTACCGACTTCAAGGAAATCAAATAATGAATCTGTTCATTGTTCATTAAGATGAGGTTCCTCAACGCTATTCAACTGCTATAATCATACTGAAAAAAGACAAAGAAGCAACCAAGGATAATTTTTACAGCCCGTTAGAACTCATCATTTAGTATCGAAGTCAAATAATTGAGGTTTTCCTTAATTTTCACTGTTTTTATTTTTAGGTAAACAATTGTTAATGGAAATTAACTTTGCTTTGATACTTAGTTAAAACTTCCACTAAAAGGCAGCGTTTGTGTTACAGATTTCATACTTATCCTAGGGACTTTAACGTCCAGTTTACGAGCAAATATCAGGAAGCTCAAGCTTACATACAGGGACAAGACCAAATGGTCAGTATCTAAAGCCTGGATCACACTATGCTATAATTTTAGTACACTAGCGAGCAATCTAGTAACTAAACATGTCTAAAGACAAACAATTTAGTCGTGTTGATCTATTTCATTCAGTTTGTGGGTATTAGCACCTATTTGGTTCTCTACTAAAATACTAGCATAGTGCGAGCTAGGCTGAATAGACCTCATGAGAGGTAGAAATCTCATCATAAACTCCACCTTTTTCCACACTAAGTCATTCACAAAAGAACGTTTTTGACAGGAAGGCTGTAGGCATAACGTAGTTGACTGCGTTCTCATAGGAGTTGCCACCAGCAACATCGACTCACGCTCTTCCAGAGTTCACACTGTGGGTTGGACCATAAGCTATCCAAGGTTAAATTCCAGTGACGCATCTCCAAATATTAAAAATCAATTAAAGTCACTGATCACAAGATACCATCACTGTAAGTTAAATAACAGCTTGATGAAGTCCACACATATTTTATCGCTAGAGTGAACACTGAAAATGGTCCTACAGGTGGGAGAAAACGGCGGCGATAGTCAAACGATGTGTAAAGTGGTTGAAAATGGTATCTCAGACACAGCTAGTGATCTTTGGACATCGACCAAAAAATTCACGAAATGACTGCTTCGATGAAGATGGTCAAGATACCATCAATAAAAGATACCAAAACCTGAAATAATACGTCCTACTAAAATTGTGACCTGTCTGCCCGACCGTCCATGCGTCCGGCAAAAAGCATAACCTAGAAACATAAAGTATTGTGGACAGGTCAAAAATAGTGTTTCATTACGAAAAAAAGAATGCAAAGGGTGTTTAAGGGGATCTACCAGTAATGGGGGGTGATCCTTAGAAAAATTGGTTTACCAAAGGTAGTCAATATGAATATCAAATGAAAGGCCTTGATGAGAACTTTTCAAAACAAGTCACAAAAATGTACTGCTGTAAATATCCACGGTGAGAGCGCAAATTTTCAACTACGAGGAGATGAGGCCATTTACAGGAGAGTTACACCAAGGGGATTCGAGATACCCGATGGCTTTTGAGACTAAATCTGCACTATATGATACAGATGTACATCCAATAGCTTCTCTACAGGCGAGCAATACAGCAGAAGATACTGTGTTTCTCGCTTTGTAACTATAATGCCACCAATGGTTGAATTAGTCTGTTTTACTTAAGAATTATTTTCTTAAATGGTTTCAGTCGATACGCAAGTGTAAACAGAACAGAAATGAGCAACATAGTTACCCTTTTGGGATATACTGATCCGACGACAGTGCTCAAAGAACCTCTGAAGCAAACATGCCGAATCAAATAAACATGCTACGAGGCATTTACAAGCTAAGTAATGTTAGATGCAGCATCAGGCAGTCTTTACTTATTCAGTCGAAAACAAGTAAATTCTTCAAATTGACACCGAGCAAGTACGGTGCCGTCAAAATTTCATCGATTCTTTCGAACAAAAAATATTGCACATTTGCGACGAGAAAGGGCATCATTTGCATTTATATGATAAATTTATCGCCAAATACAGCACCGCAACTTATAACTACAAATGTAGGGGAATCGCCAGTGACTTATTTATATCGGAGTGCTGACGAAGGTCAATTCTAGTATGGAAGAAAAAGTGATGAAGTTCATCTCGCTACACTGACACTCGTTATGGCTAGAACTGTTTTGAGCGTTTCTGTGCATCCAATCCTCTTCATATGCCGAACGAGTGGAGCCAATCAATTGAACGAGCCATTTCCAAAAGGGGGCATCTCCACTTTTTTCATGAAATCACTTTTTACCGAATTCTGTCTCTGGGCACCGTTTCTCATATATTCCAAATGAAAACAGGCCATGTCCCACTAGCTTAGTACCCTTAAAATACCAGAAGATTCATCAGTCAATTCCAAAAGAGGTCATCTCAAAGAGGTGGCCCCTTTTGAAAATGAACTGCTGATGCGCATGCGCACTTTCTGTCTTCCATTCCATGCATGTCGTGGTTTACTTTCAATATTAAATTAGTATTTATTATTGTGGTGAAATGTCTGATAATGAAAGTGGAAATTCTTCTCCAGTACCAAAGAGAAAAAGGAGTGAAAAATCCAGATAAATATAAGAAGAACGCAATAAAAAAAGCAAAACGAAGGGGAGATGCTCATTTAAATCACGTTTGTTTACGGAGATGGAAAGTAAGAACGGGAAAAATGTGCACGTAAGTTTTATTATTGTTTTATAGAATGCAAATTACCTTCAACTTGTCTAAAACATTGCTTTCATAAACCCTTAACACTCCACCGAACCGAACACGGGTTTGGTCCGCCGGACCAAATCCTTGCCCGGTCCCCTCTGTGCAACACATGATCGGACCATCCAGTCGTTCTTAACTTTTACTGTGCGAATTGTTTTCGATTTAGACAAACGAAACTAAAATCCCGTTCGTGACAGCAATCATTGTTGCTACATACTCACCGCTACAAATTAGGCAACAGTACATTCATTTGAGACAAATAAAATAACTCATCTGAGACCAATCAAATAACGCAGAGAGCCCCGAAAAAAGATTGCTCACTTCACTGAAATCTCACAACTGATAGGGATTTGGTCCGATCGAACCGTTCGCACGCGCAGATTTGGTCCAGAGCGAACCCGGTCTGGTGGGAAAACCATCCAACTCGACTGCACTTAATAATGGACTGCTCTCCACACAACCGAATTTGGTACGAAGCGGAACAAATCTGTCCATATGTTAGCACTATTAGCATAAAACTAGCGTTTACCACATTTTTCTGATTTTCCCGCTAGTGTTTTAATGGAGTACCGGAAGATGAAATGGACGAGATGATCTCGAAAATGAACCAATTCAAGACAAAAGATAAACAGGATATTTTTCTCCAGGGACTTATTGACTCGACAAAATCTAAGAACTGCAAAAAACGAATGAATGAGAAAGATATACGGGAAGAGAGTTAGTCAAAAAACACAATTTCAAGGAAAACACCTTTACTTATCACATTGAGTATAATAAAAGACAAGTCGTTTGCCACACTGCTTTTCTATCCTTCTATGGCGTAACCAAATAAAAGTCGAGCGACTTTGTCGATTGGCGTGTCGGGGAAAATTGCCTCATGATTTAAGAGGAAGAAGTCATGGCTCACTTACTGCTCAAGCTTTTTCTGGAGAAGTTTGCCAGCTAATTCATAATTTTATTGAAAGTATTCCTACTAAGGAAAGACATTATGCAGAAGACAAGGCAAAAAGATATCTTACAGCCTAGCTTAATGTTAAAATCATACGTCAACAAGGAATGTAATGTAAAATACAGGATAGAGTGTTATATAAAATACAAGTTATTTCTGCAATAATTTCTGCAAAATGTTGACTTATGATTTGGTCGTCCTCAAATAGACGTTTGTTCAAAATGTAAAGAACTTTCAACGAAAATAAAAGACTCCCATCTGAACGAAACTGCAAAACGTGTAGCAGCAACAGAAATGATAGTACATAAACGAAGGGCCTTGCAGAACACAATTTTCTTTTACTGAAAGCGTGCAACGGGGGATCCCAGCTATATTTTTCATCACCTGCAAGCAATCCTGCATATCAAGAAAAACTACCTATTGATATAAAAAAAATGGAAGACATCAGGGAACTGTATTGGTATATTCCTAGTGAACAAAAAGCCTTCTAGGATGCAATAAATGAATGGCCAACAACGACATCGCAAGAACAGCCAGAACAGTTTTAATATTACCATGACAAATTTTTTATTTGTTCTTATACTTTTGAATAAAACTGTTTATTTTTGACGATAATTTTCTTTTGAAAATTGTGGTAACATTTTATTTTGTTAATATTGTTAAAAATAAAGTAATTTTTGTCATTTAAAACTGTTTCATTCATAGTAAAAGCTGGTTTATTTCCAAAACGGGTCACCTCTCTAAGAGAAAAAAAATTCTGGGGCCCCTACATTAAAAAAAACGCTAACAAACATATATTGGAGTTAGAACAGTAGCCCTGTCAATTTAAAAAAATACTGCGTGATCTTATCTTAAAAATGCATAGAAGTCAATCGACTTTTTGTCTCTCCTGTAAAATTTTGAAAAATGGAGATACCCCCTTTTGGAAATTACTGATTCAATTATATTAACCATCTATCGCGTGACAGCCGAAGCTGGGCCTTAGCCCCCAGGATTAATTTTCTCCAATCATCATGGTTCCAAGACCTTGTCCACCAGTTATTTACTCCCAAAAAGGATCTACTGTCAGCGTCTATCGTGTCTTCCCATCGAGTCCTCGGTCTTTTCACTAGATGTATGCCTTGTTCTCTACCCGTCAATGTTCTTTTGGGTGGCCAGTTTTCTTCCATTCTTTCTACACGACCCACCAATTGTAATTACGTAACTTTACGCAAGAAGAAACAAGTGGATTGTCAAATAGTTCATACAACTCATCGTTGTAACGTGGTCTCCACTCTGTTCCTTGGATCACTGGGCTGTAGATTTTTTGGAACACTTTGCATTTAAATACGTCCATGCCTTTTCGTCCATGTTTCACTTCCATATAACAGCACAGGTTGGACTTGTGTTTTTTTTAAATGCGGATCTTATCTTGCCTGTGCACTACCCTGGACCTTAGAATGGGAAGTACGGAGTAATATCCTATATTTGCGGCATTTCTGCGGCATTTCTGCGGCGTCCAATCTCATCCTTTTTGGCACCTCTTCTATTCTGTTTGGCTCCAAGATACACAAAGTTATCCACACTTTCAAGTTTGTTGTCAACTACGGTCAGATTTTTTCGAACTGGGATTTTTTTCCTCGTTTGAGTCATGAATTCAGTTTTAGTTTCATTAACTTGAAGGCCAACCCGGTTTGCTTCAGATTCTAGACTCAGAAATACTCCTTTGGCATCTAATATTGAACATGCCTTAATATTGGCGTCATCAGCATATGCTACCAATTGTGTGGACTTGAACATTAGTATACCCGACGTTTCAGCTGATGTCTTCCTGATGACGTGTTCCAGCGCGATATCAAAGAGCATTGGGGCAAATCCACCCCTTTGTTTTAGGCCTGATTCAGTTATAAAACTGTCCGATTGTTCACCGTTTAACCTTGATCTGCGACTTTGCGTTTAGCATCGTGACCTTGATCATGTGGACTAGTTTTCTTAGGACGCTAAAGTCAAGCATTATTTTGTACAGCGCATTTCTGTTGACACTGTCGTATGCTTGCTTGAAGTCTACAAAGAGTTGGTGCACATCGATGTTATATTCCCAGCGCTTTTCGAGCACCTGCTTTACTGAGAATATTTAGTCTTTTGTAGACCATCCACTTCGAAAGCCTCTCTGATGCTCTCCTAGAATAATTTCATAGTACGGCTTTAATTTTCTTTCTATGATTTTAGAGAACACTTTATAAGACGTGCACAGTAGAGAAATGCCTCTATAATTTGTAAACCTTAACTTGTCCTTTTTTATGTACAGGACATATTATACGAGTACTTTTCCGCCAGTCCTCTGGTAACTGTTCCTCTGATCATATTCTGCATGTAAGCCGATGCAGAAGGTGTTAATGGGGACCACCCCTTTGCAGCAGTTCTTTAATTATATTATCTATCCACAAAAAAAGGTGACAAGCCACAGTGCGAAAACTATAGAGACATATTACTACTGTGTATAGTATACAAAATATTTTCAAAGATCTTAGAAAATAAAATCGGATCATACGCAAACAGTATTGTAGTGGAATATCTAGGTGGCCTTAGAGCAGGTACATCAACGATAGACTAGTTGTTAACAGTCTAATAGGTACTTGAGAAATGCTGGACGTTCAACATATACGTACAACAAATTTTCATGGACTTTAAGCAAGTATACGACTGTATTGATCGTAACGTACCGTACCATATAATGCTTTGCTTTGGTATCCCAGCAAAATTAGTTCATCTTACCAAAATGTCAATGACGTAGACAACCTTTAAAGTCTGCATCAATAACCAACTCACCGACGCCTTTGACACAAATATCGGACTAAAGCATGGAGATGGGCTGACCCCATCGCTTTTCAATTTGTCTCTGGAATAAATATGTCATAAAAAAGCTGCACGTCGATCCAAGAGGTACTAGTAGGGCTACAAATCAATGAGAATAAAACAAAGCTCATGTTGCAGTCGATTAAAAATATCTTAAATACCCAAAATATCACACTTGGCAAATGCAATATCGAAAACGTCAGTGAATTCGTATATTTAGGTGTCAAAATAACGAGAATCGGTAATGAAAGAGACGAAATACGCCGGAGAATACCACTCGCAAATATAATTTTTAATTCAGTTTTGACGGCTTTGTAGATCAGCTGCATACACAGGAAAACAAAGCTCCAAGTGTACATATCTATAATAAGAGTTGTGCTATGCTATGGGTGTGAAACATGGACCCTAACCAAAGCTTCCGCAGACATATTGGACGCCTTTGAGCGACGGGTCCTGAGGCAAATAGTTGGAGTGAAAGTAAACGGAGATTTTTGACGAGCTGGAGGTCTCTACGGTTGTAAGACTGCTGAAGCTGCAATGGGGTGGCCATGTGAATCGTATGGACGAACAATGGATAGCCAAAAAGGCATTCGTTGGGACTGAAGGGCGGAGACCAATGGGACAACCGGGGAAACGCTGGCCTGGCTCGTTCGTCGAAGACAATTAATTGCATCACTAAGCGCGACACTGACCATATCACCTTCTCGAATACCATTATGATGAAGAATTTAGATTTCCTAACAAATTTCAGCGCCAGGGTTCAGGTTGGACTAGTGAGTGATTATTATTACTATACAATTATTGTGCTCAAATATTTTTTGTCCTAATAATCCGTAGTTCATACATTTTGTATTTTTTAAACGAAATTCGCATTTTCTTTTATATATAGTGTTCTGTGGTCATCTGTAGTTGCTCAAAAGAACAAAACAAGCACATACATATATTCACTAAATGCAATTTTTATCATTAACAGCAGATAATAGGTCTACTGATTACAAGCAATTGTCAAAGTTTTTTCTTAGGTGGATAGATTTTTACCTTAACATTTTTGCCTTTACCACTAGAATCAATAACTTTTTTCAAAAAATCATTATTAACCCAATCAGGAGCCACCAATTCATCACTATTATAACTCATTGCTAAATTCCTTTGATTTTGTTCGTATTCTATTCCAAACTAAATAAACTTTAATCACAAACTGTGCTTTATATGTTCCCAGCAATCTTCAAATATGTACATACATATATCAGGAGAGCTTTTGCGCTATCTTTCATAGATACGCACTTGAGATATCATTCAAACATAGAAAGAGAGAAAAAATCGAATTTCAGTATCTACGAGTAATTCGGCGCGAATTTGTTTCTTGAATACTTTCAAGCTGCTTTGCTGCTAAATCGCATTGCCTTATATAGTATGATATGTACGAGTACACTTTCACTTATAAAAACGTAAAATTTTAGATGAATGAATTATTTGGAAGCAATTGATTAGATAGATAAGTAGATAGCGCTAAGCTAAGGGAGAAATACAATATATGGTAGTTATTTGGAAATTTTAGTTTAATTTAAACTACTGGGTCGTTTGTTCCAAGTCTCAAAGAAGATTTTTTTTTTAGATAGAAATCAATTAGATTGTTTGATTTTATGAGTTTAATTTTTTAATTAAATTAATTCTTGTAACATAAGTTCAGTTTAAATATCATGAACATACATGGATATTTGAATTGCTGAAGAAAGCTTAACTTGAATTAGAAATTTACTATGCGAAAAATAACACACACAAATAAATTGTTATCAATCGATTTTACTTATTTGTTTGATAGATCAATGTATTTGTAATCAATTTGGGAGATATGATCATCGCCACTGTGCTGAAGAAGCAAATTCTGAAACTTGCAATTTGAATCAATTTTTCGAAATCGACTGGCATTATGTCATGGATATTATGATCAATATTAGCTTCCAAAATAAAGGGTGATTCATTCTGAGGTTTTGTTTTTAATTTCAAATAAAAGGCATAAAATAGAATTTTATAGTAAAAATTATGTTCTGAGTCGAAAGAACAATCTATGGCAGTTAATATCAAAAGATTATCTCATCTAAATATTGACCGTGGCTACGCCGTAAATGGTCCATCCTGAGGGTCCAATTTTGGACGACGCGTTCCAGCAAAGCGGCCAGGTATCTGGCGAATGACACGAGTAATGTTGGCTTCCAAAGCGTCTTTTGAAGCTGACTTATCTGTAAAGACCAGAGACTTCGTGTAACCCCGACGAAAATAATCTAAAGGTGTCACACGATCTAGGATGGTATTAGCACTGCCTCCTTAAACCTGGTTGTCTTCCTCTGCAATTTTTGTGACATGACGTCATAGGTAAAACTGGCAGCTCCAGATAGTTAATTAAATTCCAAACAATTAGACGTCAAAATTCCTGTCGAACAGTAAGTCAATTTCTAAATTGAATTGAAATTTGACCCTAGAAGTGGTGAAACATGTTCAAAGTCGTGCACTATACACAACACAAGAAGAAGAGTTGCTAGGAACATTAAGAGTGAGAGTATTGTACTTTACATATAGTATATGTTGAATTGGTTAATTAGTTGTTAATTTAATTATTTGCAGTCCGAGAATCCTTATGTTCCAAGAACTTCTCGTTAAGCAATCAGCTTTTCTGATGCAGAGAAAATACTCGATCACAAAGATGAAGCATTGCAAATTGAATTGGCGCTTGCCTATTGGAAAAACAATAATGAAGTTCGTCATAATTACAACGATTAAACCGCTGGACGGTCCTTGTGGACTCTTTGACGAGAATCGGATTCACTCCAGAGTTTGATAATCAAACGTTAGCGGTTCTGCGAGGGCATTTTGTTCGATACTTGATGCATTCCAAGGATTATTTCCGTGGACGGAACGCTAAAGAATCCACAATGGGTGTGGATTTATCATTGGAAGGACCCGCCTATAAAGTGTCGAGTAAGCAAGGAACTATAAAGCTGCGCAGTAATGGAGACTTGTTTATTTCCAATAACAGGAAACGGTCAATTTATATTGATGGTATGCCTTTGTTGCACGGCAACAAATCACGCTTGAACAATGATTGTGTTGTCGAGGTAGGATCTTCATCTACTTTAGAAGGCATGAATTTTATTGATTTTCCTATTTCAGATTTGTTTTCCGAGTAAATTACGATCCCATCAATGCGATTCGGTATAAAAGTGCCAAGACTACTGTGCCTCTGAATTAAATTTCATACTTTAAGTTGTCATAATTCTTTTATCATATGCCTCGTAACATAATAAATATAATTGAAATTTGGGCCCATTATTCTTTTTTAAATTTACTATACAATTGTTAATTTCATGTTTCGGATGTTTGAAATCTTTCAAAAAATAACCAAGAAACAAGTTGAGTAAGCAGGAGAGTGCTCCTACCAGAAGGTCTTTGTAAACACCCTAGGGTTAGAAACAAGTATTCTAATGGCGTGAATCGATGATTTGAATTATTCGTCCAATACTTGGATATGAAATCGTTCAAATTTATGCAAAAGATGCACAGTTTCTTTCATAAGCACAGTGTATCCGCCAATTTTATCTTGCTTAAATGATCTTTCTGAATGCCCGGTCGATTGAACATGTTCAAGTAACAGTATTCCTTAAATTTTCATGAAAATTGAAAGAAAATAAAAGGGCCTAAGTCAATTTTAAATATATATAGGGTTTTCCAATAAGAGGTGTTATTTTGAATAGATCTTGGGTTTTGACACCTTGCGACTTCTTCCTTTGGAGCCACGTGAAAAAGAAGGCCTTCGCCAATAGCCCAGCTTCAATTCAAGACCTCAAAGATGAAATTCGTGAGGTTATCGAGGACATAGGGCAGCCACTTTGCGATTTGGTAATGGAAAATTTCATGAAAAGGATATGGTCCTGTAAGCGTGTCGTGGTGGTTATTTGCCTGATGTTATTTTTCGCTATTAGCGAGATATCTGTTTCTTTATAATGAAATAAACATCTGACCATTCATATCAAAAATGGCATTTATTTTAAAATATCAAAATGATACCTCTTATTGGCAAACCCTATATCAACCATAAACACGTGTTATTGCTGTTGTAATTCCATCCAATTGAAATGGCTATAACTCACTTGATTATGATTCGGTCTGAATTAAATTTTGTGAACATATATATCTTATATTAGTCTATATAATTGCAAAATTTCAAGAAGTTTAAAGGTACCGTTTTGATTTTATGGGCAAAAATGTAAAATCTACAAATCATACTATTATTAATAAAGTTGAGTGAATTTCGATTTCTAAGGTATTTGTTGCCCTTATACTCATAAAGGTCCACATTCGTGATAATTTTCAGATTTTTCAGCTCAAAGGTGTCCAATCGCGAGGAGGGGGACACAAATTTTTGATACATTTTGTCTTCCCCTGGACCCCCTAACTCATAAAATGACTTTTTTATTTCAGATTCTAAAAGTTCTAATCAAGACCTTTCATTTGATATCCCATTCGAAAAAATTGTTAAGGGCCAATTCGATATTAGGGGGGACCCCGCTTCAACATTTTTTTAATTTTTGTTAAGACCTCAACTTTTGAGAGACCACCGCTTCTGACCTTTTCACAAAGTTTGAGCATTCTAGCTTCTATAGTTTCTGAGGAAATCAGCTGTAACGCACGGACAGACAGGTCGCGAAACTAGTAGGTCTTTGTAAAAATTTTTTTTACAAAGACCTAAAATTCGGTCCCGTTCTCGAGTTGAATTTAATTTTCCCTAAATCAGGCAGCTATTTTGGGGCTTATCCAGCCTCTTTTCCAGTGATCTATCTAATAAAGTACATTTAGAGAATACCCCTTACATCTTTCAAAAAACTCTTCCCTCGTATGAACGAGGCAAGAGTTTTTTGAAAGATGTTGTTAAGGAACCTCAAGAAATTCAAAGTAATATTATCTCCTGAGGATTGACAATGCAGTATCTTAGGGCATTTAGACGCTGCGTCGTATTATAATATTTTTTTGTCTCTGGGAACTGTTCACAAATTGAGATAGACTAGCAAGAAGGAAGTGTTGTACTGCTCGTTTCACTGCTTGGTTCCTCTTGACTACTAGCTCTAGATATTCCTGGCCGAGTGCTCCTTCAACTGGGACCTGCATTATTGTGAAATAATTGATTGAAAACTTAAAAACCACTCAAACTTCATCGAGCACGTCGCATAGTACAGGTTATGGGTCTTGCAACTTCTTGTTCGGTATCAGACTCTATAGCTGCTCACCGGAACCCTAATGTTAAGTGATAACTGTGATCGGACTCATAATAACAATTTGGTATATTTCGAGATTCCACAGGCGATTTTTCATCCTTATGACGATCGCTATCATGGTTATTATTCTGCCGTGTTGTCCTTACTTTTTGATTCTCATGTATCACCGTTGGTATACTTTTAGTCCTTTTTGCCAGCTTGCTTTTTCACTGTGAGCATCTGATGCATAATTCTCATCTTCTGGCGACTCTGGTGATTTTTTAAGCCAATTTTCCTCGTGTTTTTGCTATCGGTCTACTTGAATTTTCATCCGATTGTGAGTTTCGACCTCATTTTGTTGTATGTGCTGTAGGAGAACAGTTTCGAGCAGGTTTTCTTGTCTTTGCTTTGAGCGTTATTTAGATACTGACGGTATTCCAAATGTAGTTCTCCGACATTTGCCTGAGGTTGCTATTAGGAATTATTGCATATTGTTCAACAACAAATTGAGCAATTTATATTTCCCAAATGAGTGGAAAAAGGCTAAGGTATTTCCGATCTTGAAGAAAGGAAAAGAATCTTCGTGCCCGAAAAGCAATCGCCCAATCAGCTTGCTGCCTAACATTAGCAAAGTGTTTGAAGTGATACTCAGCAAAGCATTAAACGCCCACATTGAGGAACATGAGTTGATGCCGAATTGCCAATTTGATTTTCGTGCCAGGCATTCGACCACACATGCAATAACGAAAGTAACCTCAGACATCTGTTGGAAACTAAACAACAGAGAATGTGTTGGAGCATGTTTCATTCATATGGAGAAAGCCTTCGATCGTTATTATTCTGCCGTGTTTAGATTTTCATGTATCACCGTTGGTATACTTTTAGTCCTTTTTGCTGGCTTACTTTGTCACTGTGAACATCTGATGCATAATTCTCATCTTCTGGCGACTCTAATGATTTTTTTGCCAATTTTCCTCGTTTTTTGCTATCGGTCTACTTGAATTTGCATCCGATTGTGGGTTTCTACCTCGTTTTGTTGTACGTACTGTAGGAGAACTGTTTCGAGCAGGTTTTCTTGTCTTTGCTTTGAGCGTTATGTAGATACTGACGATACTGACAACTTCCCCAGACACCTTGTCGCCATGATGTGTAATTATGTTATACGGGAAATCGTTTGTTGTAACTGATGGAAATCTGACAACAATGCCTGAGTTCAAGGTCTTGAATGGTCTACAGCAGGGAACAGTTACTGCACCTCTGCTCTTCTCAATCTTCATTCGCAAGCTATTGAACGGCTTTGATTTTAACGTCTCGCCAACGCGATCATTGGTAGCGTTTGCTGATGATCTGATCATCTATACGGCAGACCGAAAACCTACAATAGTTCAGAGCAATCTCCAATAAATGTTCAATGATGTGCAGCTGTACACTGACAATTTCCGAATAAAAATCAATGCGCAGAAGTGTGAAACAATCTTGTTTCGGACAACGCTGCAGGGGGTCAGTCAAGACCTGAAACGTAATTGGAAAGATTTCCACATCATGGCTGGCGAGGGCAATTTAGAACGAGTTCCACATAAATCCTGTGTTCGATACCTCGGTGTTTATCTCGATCAGTATCTGTACTATACTGAACATGTGAAAATCATGCTCAGTAAGGCACTGAAAGTAGTCATGGCCCTACGAAAACTCTTTCATTCCAAAAACATTTATCAAAGGGTCAAAATTATCTGTTACAAGACCCTGGTTAAACCAGTTTTGACATATGGATGTCAGATCTGGTACAACCAGAGTGCTAGTACTATGGAAAAATTAAGAATTTTCGAAAGGAAATGTCTTCGTGCATGTACTGGTTTGTACAGAAAGCCTGAAACGGATTGGAAACATTATATATCGAATAGAAGAATTTATCAAACTGCTGAAGTGACGAGGGTCGATATCTTCATATTGAAACTTCTTCGGAATCATATCGCAAAATCCGTGACTGTGAGTGAAAACCCTTGGATTTCACAGCCGTTCTACCCTACAGACGGGTATATAGCTACTTGCTTCGCTACTGGCTTCATTCCTCCAGAAGCATTCGTGTATTTGGACATGAATCGATACGTTTTTGATTCTGACGGCGTCCCAGTCATATATCACATATATCGACGGGCCACCGATAAGAAGATAAAATATCCTCCGAGTTTGAGTTCACGAGACCAACAATTCCAATGGAGATACTCATTTGCTAGATTTTTCTGATCAAATTGAGACGGCGCAGTCCAGGTATTGGTGGCTGAATGATTTTGTGTTTTTCGTTATTTTGTTTTTGAGTTTTAGCTCATTATTGCTACATTTAGTGTTTTTGTTTATTTGTGTTAAAAATAAGGTATAGGTTAGGTTTATTTTATGTTTATTATATTAGGTTAGAGATAAGGTTAAACGCTTATGTTAGGAACATTGTTATAGAATTTTTAGTATAAGATAAAGTTTTTGATTTCATTTTATTAGAATTAAGTTAAAACATATTAGTAAGTTCACTGTTGTGTTAAGATTATAAATAAATTTACGACAGTGTTGGTTGGTTTTTTCTCCTTTTTCCAATTGAATTCTAAAAATATGTAATAATCTTCATTGATTTGGATTTGCTATAGTTTTTTTTTAAATGTGATTAATGATAACGTATAAATTTAGAGAGCCATTTGGGCCATTAAGTTTTTTATTGTTATTGTTTGGAATTTGCTTTATTCTTTTAAAATTTATAACGATTAGTATTAAATAAAGCGCTTTTGACTTTAACTTTGAGGGTGTTTCACACATCGCTAGCAGCAATTTATTTTCTCTTCCGCTTTGAAATAACGATATGAGTTACTCTATAAACTTTAATTGTCAATAAATGAGGTACTGATATTCGTTTTATTTTAACTTGTTCTAGATTTTGAGCCATACAGAAATATTTTTCGCTTACTAGATTTGATGTGCACTTACTTGAAATTTGAAAATCATATGTGTACATGCACTCCCGATTCCAAAAAAGTTTTCCCGGCATTAACTATTCAAATGATGAGCTTATTGATTTGACTTTGATTTTGAAGCGTAGCATGTATTTATATTTTGCCTTGGTAATACATTCATGTATGAAGAAATTATATAAGATAGACCCTTAAAGACACTGATTAAGTGCAACAACTTAAATGTATAAACACAGCTTTCTGTAGCTGGAAAATAAACTAAGAAAAATGAATTCCGTATTTTAAAGCATTTGATTAAATTAATGATCAATAATATCCTCAAATTATACTTTCGTGTTCATAATAAAATTTTTAAATATACATTTGACAAAGTGATTATCATTGTAATAGTATTGAACATCTTACTGGATCGTTTTAATATGTTTTTTCATATTTAAAAATTAGGAAACTACATTTGTAACCGCTATTCTCTGAAAAGGCCTCGAGCTTTGGCAGTAATTTTCCGCACACGACCTCTACTGCTGATACTAACTGTTTGTCCATTGTCTTCGTTTTCACTATCGATATCCTCGCTGCTAACATTTACCATTCTTGATTCTGCTGGTCATTGTGTTGAATCGTTGACGATAACGAGATTGTAGAGATGAAGGTGAGGTCAAACACATTCCAGTTCTTCTTTTTGGGGGTTTGTCATCTTCTGTAGAACTTTAGCCTGAGCCTTCATTATATCGTGGTCTCTTTTGATTGCGCCTGTTTCACGTTTACTTCAGCCGCGCTCATTATAGTCAGTGAACTCCTCGTCATTTTCTTCATCATAGTCATTGTCAGACATGAAGCGCTTGGAACGTAGCGACGATCGACTTTTCGTTGGAATATTAATGACAGCTGTTCGTGAATGTGGACCTGATGCAGATTCCAGCGTTTCATTATCTTCTGACTCCAATTTCTCTTCGTCTTCTTCTTCGTTGGAAGAATTTTCATCAAAGTCATCATCTTCATCCTCATCGTCATTACGGTAGGAGTATCGCGGCTGTAAGTTTCGTCCACGTCGTAGAGGCCTTTCCGTTTCACAGTTGTTTTGTACCACATTTTCATTTGTTGGTGTTTTACTATGCACATTATTTCGCATTCTCTATCGCGGTGAGATATTTTTTACGACTGATGATGAGAACTCCAAAGGATCAACTTCGTTGCACAGAATATCTAGCTCATTTGCATTCCTTTGATGTCGAAATAGCATTCGTCTTGCATGGCGCATCGTTGATGAGCCGAGTTCACCATAATTATGATCAACTTGAACATGAGACCTAAATGTTGATGCTCGACTTCTAATTGTTGAAGATGAGGATGATGGTACAGCATCCTTACTAGTTGTTGAATTTGCATGCTATCGTGTTACTGAGCCACTAATTGTAGAACTACTAGGCATTTGACAATTGCGTATTGGTTGTGCTGATCTATGAACCGCGCTAGCATCGCCATTGCTTATTCAATTCTCGACTGAAATCAAATTGTATACAAATTAGTATTGAATGAAAACAATGTACAAATATTTACCTATATTGCAAAAAGGTCTGGCTCTTTGTTCAGTCAATGGTCGATTTTGTCTACTTAATGTCCGTGGTTCATCCTTTGAATCGTCTTCAGGTAAAACTCTGCTATTGCGATTCGGATTTTGTCTGTATGTTTTCATTTCAGGAGTTATCGTTTCCTGGACTGTATGTTTCGATTCTGACGACTTTTTTCGCCGTATCTGCTTTCGATTAGGTTTCTGAAAAATTGAGTAAAAATTTGAAAAATAAGGCAAATTATATCAATGTCGCGATTACATACCTTTGTTCTTCATCTTCATATTGTTCATCATCAGTGTTTTGTCTGCCACTCTAATTTTTTTCAGCGACGATTAGTACATTTCTAGATTTCACAGGCGATTTTTCACCCAAACGATGATCGCTATCTTTGGTATTATTCTGCCATATTCTCCTTACTCTTCAATTCTCACTTATCACTTATTTTTTGCTTGCTTGCTTTGTCACTCACAGCATCTGATGCATCATTCTCTCTTTTGATGACTGGTGATTTTTTAACAAATTTCTCATGTTTTTTTTTGCTGTCGGTCTACTTAAATTTTCATCCAATTGTGAGTTTCTACTTCGTTTTGCTGTACGTGCTGTAGGAGAACTGTTCCGAGCAGGTTTTCTTGGTTCCGATTAGCTGTTTTTGAAATCGTTTGAGCGATTACATGCCGGTACACATCTTTGCCGCTGAGAGTGGCCTAAACCGGAATACTAGCAATTTCTTCAGTATCATCATCTGAAGAACTTGATGATGATGTACTGCTCGTTTCGCTACTTGATTCCTCTTGATTAATAACCCAAGATGCTCCTAGCCAAGCGCTCCTTCAACTTGGACCTGGTGCTGGCTCGTGCGAGGAAAACATGTTTTCGAGTTCTTGTTGAGCCACGATTATTTTCATATTCGTTATCCTCATCCGTTTATATCATCAGATGTACTGTTATGACGTAAAGTCAATTTTCGGGGTGCTGTACATCCATTCGAGGCTTTACTTCTTGGTACGATTTTAGATGTACCAGACTTATTTTTCATAGGAGACGACTTAGCATTGGCTTTATTACTTCGTCTACAAACCGATTTGCAATTATATAGAATCGGTTTGATATGAATTTCGGACAATTGAATGAAGTTCAGGCTAATGTTGATTAAAATATGTATGAAATACTTAATTGACTGCTTTGCAACTTCTTGAACGACTCACAACAAACGATACAGGCTATCCTGCTGAACAAATTCTCAGGCAACAAAGTGCTGCCAGTAACTTTTTTTCCACAAATTGACTATAATCTGACGCGTGCTGGAGAAACGTCAGGACAGCTGATAAAAAAAAGCAAAAAAGGAATGACGTAATGACACTTTTAAGCACACCTTCCACTCTAGTACGCATTACAGGCTTATGAGAGAATTTGATCCAGACCGAACAAACGATTCAGGATTTCGTTTATTGTTACAAAACTAATTAATCGTTCTTTCAGAATTTCAGTCACACCAATCTCGCTCAATGCTTTATGATGAATTTTGAAATGAAAGACTTCTGCCTCAACGGTGACGGTAGAAAACGAAAACATAACATAAACCAGTGGAAAAAAATATACGAAAACATGAAAATATTGTAGATAATCACGACACAGTTGGAAGAAATAGTTTATGATTTTTAATCGCTTGTCGTGCTCGTCTTTGATTCTGATGATTGTGCGGATCATTCGGATTTCGTTTATTTGGTTCCGGCATCTGGGTCAGATCCCTGTTGTTTCACATCCTTCTTTTGTGGCTGGCCAAAATACAGTCTATGATATCTCTTTTGCTGATTTTACCCATTGCATTTCGTG
Source organism: Odontomyia ornata (assembly GCA_963969285.1). Lineage (NCBI taxonomy): Eukaryota > Metazoa > Arthropoda > Insecta > Diptera > Stratiomyidae > Odontomyia > Odontomyia ornata. The sequence goes on along the minus strand of OZ017738.1, from coordinate 29,759,545 downwards.
GCATTTCCTTGATCTCTTTCGGAACAGACGGTGCCGCGTACTTTCCAACTCTGCCCGAACAAAATACGTTCAATGTTTCCAAGTCAAGATCAAAGCCTTTGCGTAGAACTGCAATGGCAGCTATTCGCTTGCCCCCAAGTTTCATCTGGAATTACCACGACTGCGACATCTTTCAAGCTGAGATGTTCTAGAATGTATGTTTCGATTTCGAAGGCTGATGGAAATGTTTACACTTTTGAATGATATCCAGTTCACTTCACTAACATCATTTATCAGAAAAAGAAATCTCAGACCGAGGTACTTGGAAAGTCGAGAAGGCAGCCGACACGTTTACCCCCGATACCAACTCGTTGCTTATCTCCACGAAAATCCCTTCTGGCAACGGAGGTTCACTTGGCGAGCCCTCTGCCTGGCGGCAACGATGGTTTCTTTCCGGCCAGATAAACTGCAATTCTATTTCTAAATTGCGTTGTAAAGGGTTGCCGTCCTCCAATTTTTTTATTGTATTTTTTATTTAATTTGTTTTTTTATTATAAATATGTATAGAAAAATTTAGAGTAAAAAAGTTAATAAATTATTATTTAGGTTTTTTTTATTTGTTATTAATAATAGAAATAATTCAAAAATGGTTTATTAAACTTTTTTTTATAATAACGTTTTAAATTTTTTTTATTTTTAAATTACGAATAAAAATCAAATAATGTTTAAAAATTTTTGAGTAGAACAAAAAAAACGAGTTTTCGCCCGAAAATGTTTTTCGAGCAGTTAGCCTTGGCGACTGCTCGATTACTATAGAGTAAGGGTGAGGCTCGGGTGATGTTAGTACAAATTGTTAGAGGACCAGGCAAAGGAAAGACAGTGATCCTCTTTTAAGTGTGCTTAAGATAAAAACATATACAATCTTCTGGGCGAAAAATCAGGGTGAAATCCAAGCTAAAAACATAAACCTTAATATCGTAAGCTATCATAACAAAACTCATTAAACGTTATGCGGCGAACCATGTAAAAACAACATTATGAAAAGAATACATTTAGAAAGCCTATGAAGTAAGCACCCCTTTGTGTCTCCACGCATTGGTGTGACTTGTTTCTGATAAAAAAGGAAAAAAACTTCTCTACAATTGCAGAGCTTGGCTGTATTGCCTGTAAAGAGTTTAAGAAATTCTATGGTGTAATCAGTGGGGGAGGCTTCCCTTAGCAGGGAAATTTCAATAAACTAAGAAATAAAGGAGGAAAAAAATAAAGAAATAAAAATACAAAAAAAAGGACCCCAATGAGCTTTCCATCTTTCATTTCTGTTTTGCTCTGATTACCAATTACCGTTACGTTTTTTAGGGTTTCGCAAACAAATTTTTCCAATACCCTAGTAAAATTGGTACCTGTTCGTCCGTCCGTCGCTAAATATTGTTATTAATTTTACATTTTCTTGTATAAAATCTTTGGGAAACCCTTAAACCCAATGAATCCGGATGGCTACTTATAAGGTTAGTGAACGGTGGAAATTTTAGAAGAATCAGATAGTATTTAACGAAGTTTTGATGGTTTAAATTTTCAGTGTTACATCAACAACAATAAGTGGCTATTGAGCAATATGTGCTTCCAATCGACTCAGTCGCTACGGGCTTGTTAGGATTTGAATGAACATTTTAGGAAGGATGTATATCATGCACATTTTTGAGAATCTATTCAATGAGTGATATTAGTAATTGTAAAACAGAATGGCAGCCGTTTTAAATGAGAATTGAATAAATTTAAGTTATTTTTCCCCAACTTCAGCATTGAAAGCACAGGCTATTAACTCTTATGTAAAGATATATTCGGGAGGTGGTAAAATCATGGTGGTAGGTTCTAATGAGTACAACAATAGCAATAAAAGGTTTTCCATTAAGGACATAACCATTTTATCCATTAATAAAACACAGAAATATTTGAGATTTTGAATACAAATTTATTGTGGGTGTAGTGGCAGCATTACATTTTATGATCGCTTGTCTGGCATTTCCTCTTCCCCTCTCTCCTCTCACTAGAAAAGGGATCCCCCAGCCTGAAGGTGCCACATGGCGTAACAAAACGAGACCTGGCCCGAATTAATGTATCAAACGGTCCCAGGCTAGGTTCCCGGGTTGACAGGGGAGGTGTTTAGTGGGTAGTCCAGTCACCTTTTTGAAAGCATGGGAGTTCTACACTCAGTGCGTAAAGGGCATTCACCTCCCAAGCCCCCAAAAAACATATCACGATAGCGCTCTCCATTGACGGTAACATGACGGTTGTTTTCATTCACATCCGGCATGAAAACCGCACCATGCAGTAATTTTTCGCAGGTGAAACGCTGTCTCAAGAGCACATGCGAGTTTGTTGTTGACCAATAACACATACTTTGCTTATTAACGAAGCCATTGAGTCAGAAATGAGCTTCATCGCTGAAGATGATTTTTTGATGAAATTCTTCATTTTCTTCAAGCTTTTCCAGAGCCCATTTGGAGAAGTTTCAGCAGTTTTGATGATCATGTCACTTTAGTTCTTGGGTCAATTCGATCTTATAACCATGTAGGCCAAGATCTTTTCGCAAAATACGATACAGTGTCGTTTCAGTGATGCCCAATTCTCGAGAAAGATGTCGAATCATTTGGAATAGATGCACTTACGGCAATTACGTCTTTTTGGCACCGAAACGTCAAATAGTGAGATTTTGGACTCAAACTTATCCACTATAGCACGCACAGTCTGTCGGGCGGGAGGATTATTGCGGCCGAAAATTGGAGTAAGCACTCTTAAATTTGGTGGTAATTTTTAATAATTTTCAAACGCTGCTGGCTCGTGAACTTTACCGTGATAAAAATGTTGACTTCAACTAACGTTTTGACACTGACAGCTCATTAGAAAAATTTAAAGTTGCGTTATTGGAACAGGTAGCTCTTTGAGGAACGGAACAAATGGAGTGGCTATGCTCATATAAGCTCCATAGAAAATGATGCGACCACCTTCTGAGCATGATTGTCATTTCATTTCCAATAATTTCCACAATTTCTCCTCTTGAGAGCCAGATTGTCAATTTGACGACTAAACATGGACGCGAAATTTACCTGGCGCGTGAGATACGATTCGGAATTTAGTCGTTTTTTCGGTTCGAGAACGTGTCCGGAGGTACATATTGGCTGTAGTGAAAATAATATTACACCCGGTTTAGGGATAACAACATTTTAAGGAGTGACATTGTAAATCGGAGCGAGGAACTCAATTAAAAGTGTAATGTGCGTTATTGCTAGAAAACGATGGGTTATCGATACGAAAGTGTTTTCTATCCTAAGTGGCCATAATGCTTTATTTGTATTTAATGCTATTTTCTTGTTCTGTGAAGTGTTATTTTCAATAAAACCATATTTACGAGTGCATAAGCGTTTGTTTACTTTCTTGTGACAATCCATTGGGTTCCCCTTAACTAGCTTTAGAATCACGGTCGCAGGGGTAGGTGCAAAAAGACGCGTAATTAGGCAGGCGGTCGCAGGGGTAGTTGCTACAACGTGTACACATGGATGTCCACTCCGGTTTTATCTTATTCCTCAAAGAGGTAGCTAACAGGAACGGCCCGATGCTAATGGAACACTGATTTTTCTTGTCATCAATTCTCGCTGTCGATAAGGAGAAATCTTCATATTATTATATGATTTTTTTGCATTCGCTGTCAAACTCGGGTGTGAAAACGCGTAAACAAACTCGTTTGCTGTGGGATTTTTAGTTAAAATTAGTGAAAAATTTTGATTTGTGCGCTATTCATGAACAAGACAATAAGAGACAATCTATCGGTTAGATTGCAAGTGAGAAAACTATATATTTCGACGGAAAAGAAGGAAAATGCAAATAAAACTTCTAAAATCATGTGCGTTGTGAAAATATGCAATAATAGAACGCACCGTCAGCCAACAGGAGTATCATTTCATAGGTAAGTAACAACATCAAATGTAGAAAGAACAATACCATATTTAGAAGTGTTTTTTCACTCAAAATCACTGCTTCCAATTCATGCATGATTATGTTTACATTTCGGTGGCGACCATTTTATTCGATGAGTTTTCGCGTAGTAGCGCCTGCATTTTGGGGGCAAGTTTTGCTAGCATATTGCTTGAACAATTTTATTGATGAAATCAATTTTATTTCTTTTTGCAGGAGTCTGTTATATGATACTGGACATACGAATATACGGAGACGAAAAAATTATTAATGGACAACTATCGGTAAACTGTTTACTTTTATAAATCTCATCTGGATTTCAGAAATATTTTTGTTTTTGCAGGCAAATGCAACGAGCTTAGCGACAGTATTGATGTCAAGCGCCTCTCTGGATGTGGAAGCTGTTTCATCCTCGAAAGCGGAAAAAAGAATCCCGGAGTTGTTAATATTATTCTTTTGACTGTAGGCATATATAGAATGAATTCCATTTATTATATTGAATTTTCAAATGAATAAAAGTAATTTCGAAATAATTAATCTTTATATTAACAAGCAGAAGGATATATGAACCCTTCAAAAAGATGCATTGGAAAAATAACTCGAATTTTGTATTAAAACTTTAGATCAATTTTATAGCCTAAATTAAAGAGATAAATTTACTATCGGGGCGCAGGATAATTCATTTTGGGAATAATCACTCGTTTGAGAAATTCAACAGTAATAGACGACCTATCCTCAAATTTGTTCCCTCATATAAATTAAATCAAGATATCATTAAGCTATTTTTGATTCATTCGATCAAGTCTCGCCTATAGCAATATACTGACTGTAAGGCAATTTACTGCCAGTTACGAGAAACTTTTATTTACTCTAAATAGTATACTTAAAAATGTTAAAGTGGCATGCATCGGAAAGCAAGTCTTTGTTGCATATGGTGAGCACAAGAACAACAAACGACACTTCAGCTTGTTAGTTAAGTTTATAGCAGTAAAATACATCAACACAAAATACTATTTTATTGCGAAATTAAAATAAATTTCTGTTAGGCGATATCTTAACAAATTAGTACACCTTAAAGGCATGTAGTTCTCTCACACATAGCGAAGGTCAAGCTCAACGATTATACATTTCACCTTCATTCCACTGAAGACGATTATGAAAGGAAAAGGGAGGTGAAAAAGTATAAAATAATGAACGATTATAATTTTAGTAGTACTAGAATTTGTAATTACCTAAGGAACAGATTTAGTGTTTGCTTATTAAACGTCACTGTGAGTTTCTTTATATCTAAATAAAGTTTTACAAACTATTCAAGTCTGAAATAGGAACATTATCAATCAATTATGCAATGGCAGTTAACTTTTACATTTTCAAATATATCTAAACTGTAGCTCCCTTTTTAGACTACACCCTTCCAAAATTAAATCGAAAGAGCAACGTTCGTGGCGCATCGGGAAATGATGACAAAATTTGAGTTGATGTTCCACTCCAGTGTTCCATTCTCAAAGGTTGCGTTTATATAAACATACAAAATTATTATGTCCCTAATGGAAAACCCTTTGCAAACTCAAATGTCTTGCTTTTATAGGATCTAACTTCAATTTTTTTTTAACAGTGAAATTATTTGATTGACGAAAAAGATTCAACCATAAACATATTTCAGCCCTATGTTGGGCGCCATTTGAAGTGAATTAGTTTATCAAAATGTGCTCTTTATATGAAAAAATAAAAAGTACCCAATGATGAGGATTTTCATCATTAACAACAACTAGGGTGAAAGTAGTCGTGAGCTCTTCCTTGACTAGCTTTTGTAGCATAGAGGGGTTTTCATGTTTCAGAACGTAGACGGCAAACACTTCAGAATAAATTTCTTGGGACAAAGAAATAAAAAAAAAAAGACGATGGGCTTAAGAGAAGACAACAATTTGTCAAGATTAAGAAAATTGGTTCAAATGGATTTTTTAACATTTTTTAAATTATTAATGCATCTACAATTTCATTTACTAACTTTCAATAATATTAACGACTTTCTTAACATCTCATAATTTAGTTGCATTTAAAAACTGTTTAACAATTCAAAAAAAACATTCGAAGAATCAAAATTCACGAGCATTGAAAATGAAAATCAATTCCACAATATTTATTCTCCCAATTGGTATTAAATAAACTATTAACTCCTTGATTATATGAATGATTTAGTATGATTTAGTATTACTTCAAGTGCCCCTGCCATATCACTCCTCAACAATTATTTTGAATCCTCGTATTTTTCGGTTTCTATCAAAAATTAAAAAATCATATTGACAACTTCTTTGCTTTTTCTGTTTTTATTTTTCAATTTTTTTCTGGCCAGTTTTGTACTTCGATTACCTTAATTTTTTTCCTTTTCATCTTGAAATTCTCTTGGACAGCATTACAAACTATTATTTAAAAACCAACTAATTTTAGTGTCCGAAAATATTCAAAAGACTCTGAAATAATGCTCCATTACAGTGTCCAATCGCAAGGAGGGACAGCACACATATATAGTACATTTCCCATTCCACTGCATCCCTGGATGTAAAGAGTGTCAATTTAAGACCTACTTTGAAAAGTTCCCATCAAAGTCTTTCATTTGATACCCATATTGGCTACTTTTGCTAAAAAATGAATTTGAGGGTCACCCCCTATATTGGAAGATTACCCTTAAATTTCTTATCAAATTTTTTTTTGTACTGAAACTGTGAAGATGGTACCATTCTTGCTCTCCTCACCGAACTTCATATTTCTAGCTTATGTGGCTTGTGAAAAAACCTTCTGTGATGCAAGGACAGAAGGACTGATACAAGAGGCCACTTTAGTAGGGTTTTGTAAAATACATATTTGCGCAAAATTAATCATCCAATTTTGTTTTTGAATGATTTTTTTCACTTAATAAAAAAAATAATTTTGAGTGACGGAGATCTTTATTTGGACCGTTACAATTTTTTCTGTTAAGTGGAAAAGATTATATCCATTAAGTGGCTGCTACCAGTGCTGATACACATTTGTGCCCATTTCATCGCATTTTTCATGACTTTCCGCAAGATTTTCGGTGATAGCTATTCACATTGCTGTCGACTTCAAGTAGCCCCAAAGAAGAAAGCCTGGGATGTTTAAATCAGCTGATCTTGCTGGCCATGACAAATCGCCAAAACGGGAGATTCGCGCGACCAGCAAACGCTTCCTTCACAATATCCATTGTGGCTCATGCTGTGTGTGCGGTTGCACCGTCTTCTTGAAACCCCATGTTCACTAAGCCCCGCTCATGCAGTTCCATTAGGAAGAAGTTGTTTATCATGGCCAGTAACAGTGAACATATTCCCGATGACATCCTAGAAAAAAATACGGCCCGACACTCCTCCCTCGTGAACGCACCACACAGTGGCTTTGAGTGTATGCAATGGCTGTTCGTGCATCATATGCAGATTTTCAGTGCCCCAGTAATGTTTATTGACGTAACCGCTTAAGTAGAAATGTGCCGTGCGGCTCATAATGATTTTGTTAGATTTGCAATTTTAGCTTGATCAGAATTTGTCAATTTAAACTAAAAGTATAATATTATGAATTCTTACATGGCAATCCTTTTATTTTGTACCAAACCATTACATTATTATGTTTAATAAAACAAAAGTCAGTCTATAGCTGACCGTGTGCGCAAATGGTTTCTCTTTATTATTTTACTTCCACGCAACAGGTTATGGGCCCAGACACAGAAGGTCCTTGCATTAAAGTGTTTTGTTTTATAGACGTGAAAAGTGAAAATTCGGCATGGCAGAGTCGATCTATTTAACGAAACTCAACAACACGAATTACCAAACTAGGAAATTCAAATTGAAGCGTCTTCCAAAACGGGATGAGCTGTGGGCGGTTGTGAGGGATCCGAAGCCCGATACAGTTACCGACGCATGGACTTCGAAAGACGATAAAGCACGAGCGCAAATCGTTTTTTCCGTTGAGGATGACCAGTTCACTCACATAAAATGGACAAAGACAGCATTTGAAATGTGGAATGCTCTGAAAGCCTTCCATAAGAAAGCGACGTTATCAAATAAAGTACAACTTCTTCGTAAATTGTGTCGTCTCACTCTTCAGGAAGATGGTGACATGCTGCTGCATTTAAACTTCGTGGACGAAATCATCGACGAGTTGACAACATTGGGGGAGCAGTTAGCCACCTTGATGACTGTTGCTATGTACCTGAGTAGCTTTCCCGATAGCTACAATACATTGGTTATGGCGTTGGAGTCTAGATCGGAGTCTGATTTAACTACTAATATACATATGTAAAAACCAAACTTGTGGAGGAGTACAATCGAGTTCTCAATACGCATGGAAGTTCAAGTCTTGATAATAATACTGCATTACAAGAAAAATATAAAGGAAACGAAGTAAAAATAGAATGCAGAAAGTATTTGAAGTGGAAAAAGAAAAACTTGGAGAAGTCTCAAACAAAAACAGTGCAAAAGTCGCAGTCGGATTGTGATGATTGTAGTCTGGTGTGTGTCAACGCTCTTGTTAGCTATTCAACCAGCAGCGAATGGATTATTGATAGTGGTGCTTCAGCACATATGTGTCATAATAAAGAATACTTTCACGAATTGAATGAGACCGATAAAGGAACAGTTATGTTTGCTGATGGTCGCTCATTACCTGTGAAAGAAATAGGCATTGTTATGATCAGAGGTAAGCAAAGTAAAATGAATAAAACAATAAAACTGAATGACGTTATTTTGTGCCGGACTTAAATTGCAACTTAGTTTCGGTGAACAAACTGATCAGCATAGGATGTGAAGTTCATTTTAATGATTCCTTTTGTAAAATTTCGCTAAAGGAAGCTGCAATTATCACCATAAGTGCCTATAATAACATTTACAGGCTCTCAGTGGATCATAAAATCGCAAACTCGGTACGGTCGAACAGTTCAAAATGTGTACATGAGTGGCATAAAATATTAGGGTACCGCAACTTAAATGACGTTCGGAAACTAAATCATTTGGCCGATAACGTAGCGTTTGAAGAATGTAAGCATAATAATATATGTGAAGTTTGTTTAATGAATAAATCCACACGTGATCATTTTCCAAATGAGTCTAAGACTAGAACGAGTGAAATTCTTGAAATAATACATACGGATGTCTGTGGTCCTCTGCATAATACATCAAGGGGTAATAAGTACATTCTTAGTTTGATCGATAATTTAAGTGTGTATACGTTTATATACCTTATGAAACAAAAAGACGAAGTGTCCCACATCATAAGCAATTTCATTAAAATTATGGAAACTCAACTGAATATAACGCCTAAATGTATGCGATCAGATTGTGGCGGTGAGTACATATTGATATTGAATTAAGAAACTTTTTTAAACAAAAGGGTATTAAAACTCAATGGACTGTACCAAGACACCTCAATAAAATTGTAAAGCTGAGCGGAAGAACCGCACGTTCTTTGAAATGATGCGTTGCATGCTTTATAGTTCGAAATTACCTAATCGTTTCTGGGGTGAAGCAATAACAACAGCGAATCACATATTAAATTGTGTTCCTAAGAAAAATGCTGTACGAAATATTTATATAAAAAGCCAGATCTAAGTTATTTTCGTGAATTTAGTCAAAATGTATATGTGCATATCCCAAAGTATAATCGTTTTAAATTAGAATCGACCGCCGACAAATTAGTTTTCGTAGGCTACGAATTGGGCACCAAAGGTTACAGACTATTAGATGTAAATACTAACAAAGTCAAAATCCCTAGGGATACTCGATTCCCAGACGCAGATCCATCACCAGATTATAACGATGCGGAAATTGAATTTGGAAGGAGAATGGAATCAGCGAATAAAGATACTGATAATAGAATTGACATGCAACTTGATGGTATCGAAGATTATCGAGAGGTACAGGTGCCTAGACTGTCAACCCGTAAAAATAAAGACATCCCACCTAAATGTTATAGAAAAATATACAAGGTTACATCTGACAAAATTAAAACTGAACCAACTACATTTGAGGAAGCAATCAGCAGTTGTGATAAACTAAATTGGATTAAGGCTATGGATCATGAGATAAACTCACTAAAGCAGCATGGTATCTGGGAAATAGTAACATAGCCTCATAGTAGTGTCGCAATCGGTAGCAAATGGATATATAAAACGAAGACTGACCAACACGGTAATCAAGTTAAACAAAAAGTGCGTTTAGTGGCACAGGGATTTTCGCAAAAGTTTGGACGTGATTATGATGACATTTTTACGACTGTTGTTAATCATGCAACTCTCAAAATTCTTCTCACTGCGACGGGAGAAAAGAATATATTGATCAATGCAGACACAGCTTACTTGAATGGCGAACTTTCTCATGCAGTCTACATGCGTCAACCAAAAGGATATCATATTGGAGGACCCGATAAAGTATGCAAGTTAGTACGAAATCTATATGGGCTTAAACAAAGTGCTAAAGAATGGTATCAAAAATTTGATAAGGTAATTAAAGAAAATTAATTTAAAAATAGTGATTATGACCCATGTCACTATATAAGACAAATCGGCGATGATTGGATATATTTGTGTACTTATGTTGATGATATAGTTATCGCCTCGTCAAAATTGCAATTCATCAACGACTTCAAGATACATTTGGACAAACATTTCAAAATAAAAAACTTAGGTAATATAAAATATCATTTGGGCATTCAATGGGAACGAGACATAAGCGGTATATTCACGATGTATCAAACGAATTATATTGAAAACAAATTAAGGGAATTTAAATTGTCTGACGCTGCAGAATCAAAGATTCCTATGGAACCAAGTTACTTGTCTAAAGTAGAAAGCGAATCATTCGAAAATAAGGATGTTTACAGAAGTGCAATCGTTCGTTACTTTATTTTTCAACAAACACACGACCGGATATAGCTATAGCAACATCAGTTTTGACACGAAAAGTAAACAATCCAAGCATTAAAGATTGGAACGAACCTAAACGTGTTTTTCAATATCTTAAAGAAACTAAGTATTTAAAACTCAAACTAGGTAGTTACATGAGCAATCAAGGATTAATATATGTCGTCGACGCTGACTGGGCCGGAGATCAAATCGATCGAAAATCAAATGCTGGTCACATTTTATTCTATTCAGGTTCACCAATTAGTTGGTCAAGCCGTAAACTACCAACAGTAGCATTGTCATCCACCGAAGCTGAGTATGTGACATTCAGCGAAGCCTCTCGTGAATTTATGTGGGAAATAAAACTACTTAAAGACTTCAATCAATATATATTAACACCTGTTAAAGTATTTGAAGGTAACCAAAGCTTCATCTACATATTGTCAATTTAAACTTAAAGTATAATATTATGAATTCTAGCATGGCAACCCTTTTATTTTGTACCAAATCATTACATTATTATGTTTAATAAAACAAAAGTCAGTCCATAGCTGGCCGTGTGCGCAAACGGTGTCTCTTTATTATTTTACTTCCACGCAACAGATTTACGATGCAAAATCGTCATCATTAAGTTGACACAATTATTCCACGCTTTTGCAGATTTTAGCAATCCATTGCTTGTCCCTTTGTATTCTGCAGCTGTTTAGTTCTACTTTACAAAAGTTATAACATCTTCCGATAGGGTGATTAATTTTCCACTAACCTGCATTTTTCAAAAACCTAAAAAGTGAGACCACTCATATCATAGGTATAGGTACGAGAACCTGCAAAAACATAAATTGAGTTTACGAACAAATCTAGTATACGAGTGTAGATAAATGTATCGATTCAAGTCATAGATATAGAGAGTACTGGATCCGCAACCGATCGTGAGAGCCGAAGCAATTGGCAACCTTCGCTAAAGATGTGTGAATATTGAGGTTTGAAGCGATATGCTTTTGTTTTAGCACTCTATTCACGGCGAAACACGTTCACATTTAAAAAGTTTTTAATTTTAAAGATCGTCCGTACGTAATCGGAACTTTAATTCACTGTTTTAATTAAAAATTTACGAAATTTCCTTTCCTTTGACACATGAGTTTTCCCGCGTGTTTCGCGCTCTTTTCGAATTTCTTTTGCTTTGACGTTCGAGTTTTCCGTGAGAGTCGTTTGTTGTTTGTACTCAAACTGTTTTCCGAATGATAACGAAGGCGCGATCGTGTGCACGTGAAATGAAATTTCGTTGGTGTGCGCGGGTGCCAGTGGGGGAAGCGATTCTTCTGAAGAGAGAAAAGAAAAACCTGTCTGGAAAAAAAGGGGAAGGAGAAGCAGAGGGAATCATATAGATTCGAGAGCGTAAGTTATTTATAACTTTTTTATGTGGCAAATTTGCTTCTCACATGGACGAGTACACAGATTCTCGTTGCTCGTCCATTTGTTTATATGTCTTTGATTCAAGTACTCTTATGAGAGAGAGAGAGAGAGAGAGAGTAATCGTCTATTTTCAACAGATATTTTTAACTCATTCTTTTTATTTTATTCTATTTTATTGAAACAGCGTCTAACAATATCGGTACAATTTCCTTAACATAAGCAAGATAATTTGGATTATTATAAACCCCTTTCCGGGCATCGGGATCTGAAAGGAGTTTTTCAAGGTCATCGCCCCATTGGGTTTTGTCCATGTACATAAACACGCTGAACGTTGCCAGTAAAAATATATCTGAAATTAGAAGAGTCGACTTTGTATTTACTCGTAATTCCCTTTGAGAAACTTTAAATGAAATATTACCAATGTAAACATAAGCTTTCAAATGCTCCAACAATTCTTCATACATTGGTAATTTGCCTTTGTATCCCAATTTTACAACAACTTCCGTAAAAACGTTGAAATAATGTCTATATCCTACTTGACGTAATTTCCATGGTAAGGAAGCTGCTAAATAAACGAGGTCGTATGCTGGTGAACCCCAATGAGGGCATTGGAAGTCAATCTTTAAAGTACATACTCGTATTAAAGATCTGTTATATAAAGTCAATTTGAAAAACAAGGAACCGTACCAGAATTACTTCGGAAATAGCATCAGAGCTGTTTTTCTTAAACATCATATTGCGGGTGTGATAGTCTCCATGATTTAGAACAGAATATGGTCCCGGTTGTGTGACGGTCTTAGAGCATTTCTCCCACAAGACTTCGAAAGTTAGACTGCGCATTTTCTTTGCATATGCTTCGAAGCCAGGTAAAGATTCCAAAAATTCTGTAAACTCTGCTGGTCCATTTTTCGCGACATCAAACTTTTTCATAAACGAAAATCCAAAAAACGTTCCTTTGAAATTCAGAAGGTCTTTGCGTCCCTAAAAGAATCATTTGATAAAATCTTAAATTAAAACTTATAAAAAGCATTTATCTAAAGTTGAAAAACGTACATCCATTCCCATTTTGAAAGTTGTTGCGTGATATTGAGCCAGTTTTGAGTACATAAGCTTCAATTCGGCCTCATCCGGGATGTTGTGAGGTAGCATGATGTATCCCATTTCTTTGAGGTCTTCAAAAACCAGGACCTTTGGTGATTCCATGGAGTGATAGAGTAGTCTAATTTGAGAAGATCCTCCTTCAAACAATGTGTTTTTAAGCATTTTCCAAAGCTTCTACATACCTTGGTGCTAATAATTCTTTGTACCCACAACCATTCAACATTTTTTTACTTTCATTCAAAATATCACTGTAAAGATATGCTTCTGACTTAAATAAATCCATGCCATCGTTACTAAGCATTTCTTTTTTTAACCCATCCTCAACTGGAACTGTTTTGACGATTAAGGAAATGCTTCCATTATTGGTTCCATCAGCCGAAAAACTTACACGAACACGGAACATAATACTGGCGAAGTGGTCTCCAAGGGCAGTAGCTGGCGAAATTTTGTAATTATTAATCTGTAAATAGAAATTAATAGAAAATAATAATTTATTGATTTATTTAATAAATGATATAGAATAACATTGTACTATTTTTTCAAAAGTAAAAAGATCCTATTCTTCTTCGTTGCACTACAGCCCCTCTCGATCGTGGATGCGTTTCGACTCCTTTGAGTTATGACTTAAAGGAGAGTCTGCTCACACAACGAAGCAAGGCTCGACGGCTTTTCAAGAAATAAACTCTTACCAATTGTTATAGTACGCTCAACTCATTATCTGTGCAGCTCGCATAACTATAGTTTGTTTAGGACTTTGAAACAACTAAATGCTTACTCACATAATGAGCATTAGTTTATACAGATGTTGTGTTACTGCATCCTTTAAAATGTTTTAGTTATGAAGGAAAAACCATGTTAAGATGCCGTTAATGATTTATTAACAAATTGTAAGCAGCGCTGATAGTTTATAAATTTAATTGATTTTGGATCCAACAGTCACGTTCGCACTTCTTTTTGGGTTCAAAATCTGTATTGAATTGTCTAATTATTCTTTTAATAGCAGACGCTGAGTCCAAGTTGATAATTGCTAAGCATTTGGTTTAAGGAAAATAAAAACGAGTAAATTAAAAACAACTTACTTTAACATTTTTTGCTTGACCACTATTTTCAATAACTTTTTTGGCAAAATCAGCGTTCACCCAATCGGGAGCTTCTAATTCATCTTTATTATAATTCATTATGAACTTTAAACACTATTATACTCGTATTATCCAACTTCACTGATCTCTCCGATTGCTATTCTATTCACGGCCGACAATTCGAAAATACTTAACGATTTTCTACTTGCTGCAGGCCTTAAGTATGTTCAAATGAATTGCATTTTCAGATAATAGTTTATGTAATATTTATCAAATGAATTTCAATGCAATCAGAACTACAAACAGAAAGAGCCATCAATATGTGAGAGTGAGTTTATTAATGTTTTTGAAAATTGAAATATACGATTAGTCGCATCTCGCTTAGACTAACGTATAATTACAGATAATACAGAACGTGTGAGCGCGTTAGACAACTGATTGTGTGACTCAATAGTAAAAATTATGAGAATGTTGTATAGCGAAATTTCGAAGCCAAGTGCACCTTATAAACAAACGTATCGACGAGCAAATGTTGGCGGGAAATTAAATGATAATTGTAAGGCCTCTTGTCCACTTTATCAATTTCATAGAAGTATGTAATATTTTATCAACTTTTAAGTAATATGATCATCAACACATTAGAAACACTGTGAGCAAACTGAATAGGATGTTATTCTAATAAAAACTTAATCTATTATACAAATAGCGTAAATCAGATTCGTGCAGTATCTTTATAAAACAGAAATATTGGGAAACGCCTAATCATGTGTTCTTGATTAATTAAATCTTACTAATGGTAGGGGGCTGCACTTTTAGAACACTAAATAAATTTTGCAGGCATGCAGAAATATGGAATATGGTGCTGTGCCAAACGAACCACTTTCATCTTAAGCCAGTTATAATAATTTTAATCAAACTATAGTCAATTGGGTGGATATAAATGTTCGTAAAGGACTGCAGCGATGGTCTGCTGCCTCGGCGAGCGAAGATGTAGGTGCTCGCCGGAATTGCCCTTGTCTGAGGATGCGTGAATGCGATGGCAGGCTAACATTGCGGTGTCGTAGGGCGGGTTCTTTTCCCCAGCACAACCCAACGGGAAACGAAGCGCTTCAAAAGGCCTTAAGAAGCGCTTGTTCTGAAGCACTAAAGCGCTTACTTTTCATACGAGTGTTCATTATCATTTTAGCATTTGATGTCCGCAGAAGTAAGCGCTTACCTCTAGATTACTTCGAAGCGCTTTTGAAGCGCTTCAAACTAAGGCAAAAAGAACGGTTTGGAAGCGCTTTTGAAGCGCTTCAGAATAAGCCAAGGAAGAACGGTTTGGAAGCGCTTTTGAAGCACTTCAAACCACGGCGCAGAAGAATGGTTTGGAAGCACTTTTGAAGCGCTTCTAAAAATGCAAAGAAGAGCGGTTTTGATTCGTTTCAGAGTTTCATCTGAAAGAAGGTTATCAATTCATCGCGTATATTTTTTTTTTTATTGCTTTTTTTTTGTATGTTCACGCATAACTTTTAAACGGAGATAGATAGAAGAGTCCTGTTTTTGGCAAATGATACGCCTTCCTTCCAGTTAGGTCCCGTTTAAAGGATAAGAAATTCAAGTAACGGTAAAGGACTTTTATCCTTAAAACTAAAAAATTTCCGACTTTCACCCGGATTTTTCAGCATAACTGATCGACGGGTGTAAGGATTTTGATTGTAGTGGTTTCAAATGAAGGATAACACATTGATCTAAAATGTATCGGAACAGAATTGTAATCCTTCCAAGGACTCTGTAGATACTAACAGTTCAATATGATACATTGGTGTCGAGAAATTGAGTTTAAATAATTTTTCGCACGAAAAGTGCCAATTAGTTGCCACTGTTCAAGGATTTGATGGAAATACCGAGTCCTTTGGAGGCAAATGATTAAAATTATCAGTATCCTTAATTTTC